>VDFB02009244.1:0-15769 GCA_007258455.2 Sequoia sempervirens | reverse complement strand
CACCCGCCCTGTAGTGATGTAGCCACAAACATCTTTGATTGGCACGTTAAAATTGAAGAGGATTTGAAAAGGACATCCCAAAAATTTGAAGAATAAACAACAAAAACAATGTAGTGGTCTGAATTGATACCAAAAGGAAAAACAAGACCAATGACCCAAAACATGAAACAAAGGACATGAAAAGGTAAAAGCAAGGGACAAGCATGGGGAAAAAAATGAACAAGAAAAACAAAGCAAGCCCCCATATAGAAATACACCAAATGCAATATTAGAGCACACAAAGAGTGCGCAAAAATTCTAAAGCACAAAAGAAAAATGATTATTGAAATGAATCAATAAAATATAAAAAACCTACTCAGTATATACTCCAAAGCTTTCCATAATGCATGTTAGAGTAGTAAATGTGATGCCAAATGGTAGATGTGTTTTACAAGACAGTCGCTCATTGAGGACCAAGGATTAAACTTCAAGCTTAAGGTATTCCATAAAGAAAAAGCTTGATGTTTGATAGGAATAAGCCATGACCTAAGTAAAGAAGATGTCAAGGATCAAGTCCGACATGCATGTCATGACTAGAAGGAAAACCCCAAAATTTTGATAGGGAATAAAAAAACAAAGGAATAAAATAGAGAAAACACTCAAGGAAGAAAAGAAAACATAAGGGGGCCCTATTTGGAAAACTAAAAATGGGGCATGAGTGCAAGGCGCAATAGGCCTCTCCAAAAACCACAAGGGTTTTCAATGAGTTGCATGGGAATTCTATTGTCTCCCCCACAATTATGAAGGATTGGGGTTGTTATCCATCCAATAGAAAGGCTTAGATTTTTGTGCTAAATGGATTACTCTTTCCTCACTAGAGATGAATCTTAGAAAATTATGATTTGGCATTGCATCTCCTTTGTCTATCTAGTTAGTCATCTTTCTTGAAAGGAAATCATTTTTCAAACCCTTCTCACCATGAAGGATGTTATTCACATCGAGGGAACATTTGTGCTAAGATAATATTTAAGCTTGGAAGGCCATCAAACCTTGAATTTTCTAGAATGGTTTTGGATTCCATGGTGGCATTTCCATTACCCAATAGAATATCTAGTAGTCCCCTCTTCTACAATACCAATGTCACCCCTTGGCTCAATTGCGTTGGGTGTGGGCCCTGCAATTTCACAAGAAAGGAATTTGATGTCTGTGAGATTTATTCTTTAGAACTTATATGAGTCTCATATCATGGAATGAAACTAAGGCCAATTTTTTCCTCTCTAGCTAGAATTGTGAGACTTTTGACATGATTATAAGAGAAATTTTGGTTAATATGGTTCATAAAATTAGTATTTAGTCTTCTAGGTTTTGGTGTAAAACTTGAAAGTAGGGTTAGAATATTATCTTCCATAATTATATGCCTCATATTTGATATCATTGAATCTCTCACCATTTTCCCATGGTTTCAATTTTGAACCAAAGATGGCATTTGTAGTCACTAGTCTCAATTTGGCAACACAATATTCTTGAACCATCTAGTCTACTATTTTGGAACCCAAGTTAGTCCACTTCATCTAGTGTATTATTTTCCAAGGATTACTAGTTTGGCATGGTTAGTTTATATGGGAATTTGAGAAACTTGTTGCCCCTTATGTATGTAGTTGGAGTCTTTTAAAAAAATCTTATGGTTTTATTCCAAAGTCCAAAAACTCTAGAACTAGATTCAAGCCTTTTTTTGTCCATTCCAAAAAGAACCATTTTCCTAGCATATGGTGCTTTTGAGTGATTGGCCTCATATCCCTCACAAATTCAATCATATATGACATGATTTTAGTGTGGAGATTCTCTTCAACATATGGAAAGATAAAAAATATACATTTTTTTCTCATTTCTTCATTGATCATCATGTTTCTTTTTTTCCTAAAGCAATTTTTTTTTTATGTGTTATTACATATCCAAGTGAAACCTAAAAAAATTCCCCAGAAGTGGCTCACCTCCAAGTTTTTCTAGACCATTGGGGGAATACCTCATATGTTGTGGCAAGATTTCCCCTATCTCCCTCCTCCTCACAAGTGCTAGTAAGGTTGAAGTCTTTGTGCTTGCAATAACTATGTTTCTTGATTACAAGCTTCTCCCTCAACTAGAAGAGGATATCGTGGACACCGAAGTGTGTTACAACCTGTTTGGAAATGCTCCACCTCCCACAAGTGGAACTCTTGGGTGGCCTTCTAGTGGAGCCTCTAGCTAGTTTAATTTAAGCAACTTTCCTAACCTGGCTCTAGCTATTTCACTAATCTATGATGAAAATATAAGGATAAAGATGATTAGGGTTGGGACTCTCCTATGGGCACTCCAAACCCCACTAATGTATGTGGTAAAATAGTTGATTTTTATATATTTTGTGATTTGGGTGTTATCCTCGTTTGGACTTTAGGGATGTGATTTTTTATTTATCAACCCTTTTTTTAATATGTGTAATATTATTTTTTATAAATAATAAAGTAGACACTTATCCATCAAAACATATTATAAATAAATTGACATTACCATTCCTTAAATCAACCATGCTAACAACTCCCCTAAATTGAAATGGTATAAATCATTAGAAATATTTAACATGTTAGGTAACATTTTTTGTTATTGAAATCCTTTCGATCAACCATATCAATGACTCCTCATGGGTGGAAATGTCACAAACTAGATAAATATGTGACAATATGCAAAGGACCACCAAACTTAATTTCATAGTCCTCTTAATTGAAGGAAATATATATTTCAAAAATAATTCTATAAGTTGTTTTAAATAAAATTTATATGGAGAATTTTATTAGATTTTATATTATTATCATAATTCTTAATTATCAATCTTTTATTTCTAATCATGTTTCAAAAACAATTAAAATTATTTTAATTTTTTAAATATAATTTATTTAATATTTATAAATCTTTTCAATTTAAATTGGTTTTTTAAGTATTCATGTTGGAAAATGAGTTACAACTAAATCAAAGATGGATTCATAGTCAATAGGGTCGGTAGCTCTATGGTAGAGAACCACAACAACAAAGGAGAGGTCCTAGATTCAACTCCTAGCTAGTCTATGAAAAGTTTAACATAGAACCAAAGCCCACATCAACAAAGCCAAGTAAAGCTAGGATCCTCAATGTGGCTCAAGAGGTGGTGTTGGAAAATGAGCCATGTGTGAACCAATGATGGATGGATCACCAAGAGGATAGGTAGCTTAATGGTGGACTATGACAAATTCATTTTTTTCTATTGCACAAATTTTGGAGTTCTTTGGATTGAGTTATCTGGTTTTACTCTTTTTCTCTAGCACAAATTTTGGAGTTCTTTGGATTGAATTATCTAGTTTTACTCTCTTTCATTATTAGGACACACAATGAGTAGGCCTTGTAGACACTGAAAAATGTCCTAAGCCGATGAACACCATTTTCCCCATCGATCCCCTTCTTTCCTGCATAATTAAATAATTTTAATTATTTAATTTATTCATTTTCTCTTTCATCCTTCCTTTAATTAATTAAATAAATTATATTTATTTAATTATGTCACTAATTAATTTCTCTCTATAAATAAATAAATTCTTATTTATTTAATTATTTTTATTTTTTGCTATTAAATAATTATTTTAATTATTTACTAATTTGTCCTTTTCCTTTAAATAGTTATCTTAATTAAAAGGCAACTTTCCCTCCCCTTGTATAATTAAATAATTATATTAATTATTAAATTATTCATTTTCCCTTCCAAATTAAATAATTTTATAATTATTTACTCCAACAACCTCTTTTTCCATGTCATTCTTATCTCTTTACATTTCAATCATCCTCCACCTTTGATAAGGTTTTATTACATTTTAATCTCCACTGTCCATCCTTAACAAAACCCTAATTTTTCCCTAACCCTATTTCCTTGCTTCTTAAAGCACTCTCATCCATTAATCAACATCATTGTTCATCTTTCAATCCTAACCCTTTATTCGAATTTTGTTTTCTATAAAAGAGACCTATCACTTTCATTTCAAACCCTAATGAGCTAATGATTCTAGCTAAGTGCAACTACTATCTTCAATATTTTATTGTCACTATCACTAGGCTTATTCTTGCATACTATAAATTTGAGGGAAAGCAAGCATATAAAGCAAAATAGAGAAGAGCAATGAAGGTGAATCAATCATGGCATAGGAATTATTAGTAATGTTGCTTTATTGTTCATGTTTCTATGTTCATTTGTGCTTCATTATTGAACTAGGGTCTTAGGGCTTGAGTTTTATGGATTGGGTGGTTGATACTATTGATTCATGCCTCTTCATATGATTCTACCATATTATACAAGCCTGATTCCTTATTGTATTGGAGATGAATTACATGGAGTAATATCATCATGGTTTTGTGGTCTACAGAGCTAGACCAAGCTCTAATCCCTCAACACGTATAGTGTGGCTCAAAGTGGGGTGTTGGAAAATGAACCACACCAATTACCAGGATGGTAGTAGCTCAATGAAGCACCCTAACAACAAATGAGACGTCCTAGATTCAACTCCTAACCAATCCATAAAAAAATTAACAATTTTTTTCACTAATCTTTTGATTGTTGAATCCAATAACCTATATTGATTAGTAACATTAATTATTTAATCTGAAAAACCATTTCACCTATGATTATGATACCACTACACCTTATTGAAATAAAAAATGATGAGTTAGTGTTAAAAAACCTTCATATACAGAGAAAAACTTATAATCTGCATGTATCCTTAATGCTGCAGCTACTGAGTCATCATCCTGCTAATAAACATGTATATAGACATATATGCAATATATAACATGTATTCTCAAAGTCCAAATAAACATATATTCTAAATAGTCTCTTTATTTTGTTATAGATGCCATTTCAGCTTACCAGAAGATCACAACACTTAGTTAGCTGGACAAAAATTGAAGAGAAATAAGATTCATAAAGCCAGAAGTGAAAGAGAACTCAGATTATAAGATTCCTCACAGTTGTAATATCCACCGCAAGAAGAAGAAGATAAAGAAGAAAAATCAGTGTTCTCATAAATCTGAGCATAGGAAAAGTTCATTTAATAAAATTCACATTCAAAATCAAATGATATAAAAGATTTAGTTTTCGCAAAACGGTGATTCCATTAATGCCCAAATAAAATTCACATTCAAAATCAAATCATGCGAAATATTTAGCATTCAAAACACAGAATTCAAATACAATTTACATTCAAAACCCAAATCCTTTGAAAGATTTAGCTGTCACGAGAGTGATTCCATCAACGACCAAAAGAAAAATTCTTATTTAAAAACCAAATCATATAATAGATTTAGTTTTTAGAATATAGTAATTTCTATCAATGGCCAAATTAAATTCCCCTTAAAAATCAAATCATATAAAATATTCAGCTTTCAGAACACACCGATTTTAACAATGGCGAAATAAAGTTTACAGTCAGAAACTAAATCATATGAAAGATACAGCTACCAAAACGTAGTGATTCAAAAAATGTTGTATGTTCAGACTGCTCAAAGCATCTTTAACATATCTAGACATTTGACATCAATTAAAAATAGATTTAATACTAAAGAACATAAAAATTTAGTTTTGATAAACATATAACTTTGAAAACATTATATGGGAAAAGTCAATGATCGCAATCGTCCTCCTCCATTCTCTGTTACTGTTTTAGCCATCTAACGTATTTGTTTTTATGTTTTTATACTCTGATTTTAATTATTTGAACTCTAGAAATTATGAACAAAATATTATGTTATAAATGATAATCTAAACACTTATTCATCAAAAACATAATATTAATATAAATATCCATTTCAAAATATCACTACCATTGTCAGATAGAATTTTATTGACCTTTAACAGCAAAACCTTGACACCCTTAATAGAGAGACCTTTAACAGCAAAACCTTGACACTCTTAATAGAGAGACCTTTAACAATAAAATCTTGACATCCTTAATAGAGAGACCTTTAACTGCAAAATCTTGACACCCTTAATAGAGAGACACTGAATTATTCAGTGGTAAATTTGGTAACAGCTTTGCAGCCCTCAAGAAGCCGCATGAGTTTTGCAGATGTTTGGATCTCCCTAGAAGTGATTGTGGACCTTTTGCCGTCAGTGGAGAGTTTGATGGCTTCACCGGCCAATTTGTCAAAATATCATTCACAAAACAGTTCATGATTCTTTTGGCCTTCTCGGAAATACCCACCTGGGTGGACACACAGCAAAGAACCTATATATATATAGCTGTTGAATGTCTCTGTCAACCTCTTAGCTTTTCCCTTCTTTCTTTGTCAAAACATAATATTAATAGATTACCCATTTCAAAATATAACTACCCATTTCAATCTATGCATCGCCACCATTGTCAGATGGAGTTTTATTGACCTTTAACATAATCTGGACACTTATTCATCAAAAACATAATATTAATAGATTACCCATTTCAAAATATAACTTACAAAGACCTTTAACACCAAAACTTTGGAACCCTTAATACAGAAACACTGAACTATTCAGTGGTAAATTTGGTAACAGCCTTGCAGCCCTCAAAAACCGCATGCTTTGCAAGCTCTCCAGGAAGCATGAGTTTTGCAGATGTTTGGATCTCCCTGGAAGTGATTGTGGGCCTTTTGCTGTAAGTGGAGAGTTTGATGGCTTCACCGACCAGTTTGTCAAAGAAATCATTCACTAAACAGTTCATGATTTCCATGGCCTTGCTGGAAATACTCACCTCTGGGTGGACCTGCTTGAGAACCTTATATATATAACTGTTGAATGTCTCCCTCAACTTCTTCTGCTTTTTGCCCTTCTTTTTGCTTTCCACTGAGGGCAGCTTTTTCTCTGCCCTGGAGATCTTCTGTTCCATTGGAATGGACTGGTTGGCCACTGGCTTCTTCCCGGCTGTCTTGGAAGCCATATCTTCTCAGTCTAGGGCTATAAAATGCAATGCAAGATAACAAAGAAAGGATCAATTTCATATTGGTCAATTTCTTAGTTCATGAATTGTCCATTTGGACACACACTTTGTGAAAATTCTATTGCAGTTAGTGATTATTAATCTCCTATCTAATACATAGATTATTTGACTCTGAAAATTAATTCTCAGCAAATATCGAAAAATAACACAACTGCAACTTCACCAATAAGAAACTCACAAGAATAGAGAAGAAAACATTCACAATAATGAACACAATATTTTTGGACAAATTGTCCGTGGAAAAACCCCGAAGGGAAAACCACTACTGCAGATGAGGAATTATATTAAACTTCAGCAAATTAAGGAATACAAAAACTGCTTGCCTCTTACTGGCAGAGCTCCGGCAATATTCTTCTCCGAAAATTCTTCCCTCAATTTCTCCTGCTGAAATTCCACAGCTGCTATCCCCAACGCTAACACTGCGCCCTTGCTAACACTGCAAGACTATTTGCTCTCACTGCAAATTTACTTGCTATCACTGCAAGTCTTTCTCAACTCTATACTTGTGTGTTCTCCAAATTCCCATTGATCCCCTTTTATACTTTTCTCATTGGAAAACCAATGGCCATGATTTAATCTCAATCAATGGCTAAGATTAAATAGACTCTAAAAACCCTAACTAACTGGATTCTAGAAGTCTCTAGGGAAATCAATTTATTTAATTGCATAATTATCTAGACAACTCAGCCCTTTCTGGAGGTCTCTAGAAAATAATTAAATAATTAAATAACACTACTTGGGAATGGAGACACCTGTCCAAGCTACATAAATTAACACTCCCTCTTAGCGAGGAAGGTGTTCTGCATGACACCCAACTTATCTTTGAAGAAGATGAATTTCGTTCTGATACCTTGGTCAAATATGCGCTACCGCTTTGATGTGGGGTATATCGTAAAATTTGAACAATCCCATGTTGTGCACAATCTCGTGAAATGATATCTGATGTCTACTTAATGTAGACCTATCATGACACAGTTCTCAATCCAACTTGATGCAGCTGCGATTGTCAGGTGTATCACTTGAAGTAGTCTCAACCCTCGACCAAACAAAATTTTCCAGCAACTTAGGAAGCCATGTCGCCTCACGTAATAAGCCATGCTGTTGCTATGTATTTTGCCTCACCAGCGAGAACTCAAAGCCACAGACTTCTGCTTCCTGCTATACCAAGAGACAACTCCTGATCCCAAGCTAAAGCAACACCCTGAAGTGCTTTTCCTATCCATTGTACTGCCTGCCCAATCTGCATCAGTATAGCCTATCAACCTGATACCATCACCTTGAGCATATTTGATTCCATACTCGATTGTACCACGCAAATACCGCAACACATGTTTTGCTGCCGTCCAATGCACTCTCTTTGGCTCGACCATGAACTGACTAAGAGAGTTTACTGCAAAGGATATATCTGGCCTGGTGTTGACCAAATACATGAGAGACCCAATCAACTGCCTATATAAGGTGGGGTCTACATCCTTCTCCCTGGATGTCTCTACCTTCTTCCAATTCGTGATCATAGGAGTAGACATGGCTCTGCAATCTTCCATCTCGAACCTCCTCAAGATTTCGATGCAGTATTTCCCTTGTCCAAGGAAAATCTCTCCATCTGTCTGCCATACCTCCATCCCTAGAAAGTAGTGCATAAGCCCCAAATCCTTCATCTCGAACTCTGCTGCAAGGTCCCTCTCGCTTTCCTCTATGAGCCCTAGTGAACCTGTTAAAAACAAGTCGTCCACATAAAGAACAAGAATGAGAACCTCACCCCCAACCACCAAGTAGTAGAGGTTAGCATCCGCTTCACTCTTCACGAAGCCCATTCCCTGCAAGTATCTATCAATGCGCTCATACCACGCCCTGGGAGCCTGCTTGAGTCCGTACAAAGCTCTCTTCAATCTGCACACGTGGGTTTCACTGCTGTGTGCCACAAAGCCCTCTGGTTGTTCTATGTATACCTCCTCTTTCAATTCACCATTAAGAAACGCCGTCTTGACATCCATCTGATGGATCTGCCATCCCATCTGTGCTGCAAGAGAGATCACGACTCGTATAGAAATATACCTGGCCACTGGAGCAAATGTCTCCTCATAGTCAATTCCCTCCTTCTGAGAGAACCCCTTGGCCACAAACCTTGCCTTGTATTTCTCGATGCTACCATCTGCACCGTGCTTGATCTTATAGATCCAGCGTGATCCAACCACTGCCCTATCTGTTGGTCTAGGCACAACCTCCCACACATCGTTCTGCACTATTGAGGTATACTCCTCAACCATTGCATCTTGCCACACTTTCTGCTGTGCGGCCTCCTGATAGCTAGAAGGCTCACTATCTACCAACTGACTAACTAATGCCATATAGTCATCATACCTGGCTGGTTGTCTCCGCTGTCTACTACTCATCCTAGGAGCTCCCACAAACTCCTGAGTATCCCTTTGTGACTGTTGGTTCTTGCTACCAACTGTAGAGGATGAAGTATCAACCTCCATATCACCCTGATGCATCTCTTGGATCTGCTGCATCTGCTGCTCCATACTCTGCGAATTCTCAGCACCTGAGCTTGTGCATGTACTAGTAACTGTACTCGAGCTTCGCTGTCCTTGATCTGGTTGAACGATCCTTGGAGCTTCCACTAACTGCTCACTCTGATCATCTGCTGGCAAATCTCTGGACCTCCTAAATGCCTTGTCCTCCATGAACTTGACATCACGCCTAACTATAGTCCTCTTGGTCCCTGGAATAAATATCCGATATGCCTTTGAGGTTTCACTGTACCCCACAAAGTACCCCTTCTCTGCAGTTTGATCTAACTTGGAACGTGTCGCACCTGGAATGTGACAATACGCCAAACTCCCAAATATCCTGAAGTGGCTGACATCTGGCTTCTTCCCTGAGAACGCCTCCTCTGGTGTCATCTTGCCTAATACCTTATGTGGAACCCTGTTTTGTATGTACACTGTACTGCATGCCTCTGCCCATAAGTAGCATGGCATATCCTAGTCATACAACATAGCCCTTGCTGCCTCCAATATAGACCGATTCTTCCCTCTCAGCCAACCCCATTCCTATTGTGGGTTTGCTTAAGGAACAATCCCACTCTCTCTTGATTCCTTCCACAGTGCCGAGGAACTCCTGAACTCTTTCCCTTTGTACTTGCCTCCATTGTCTGACCGAAGAACCTTTATCTTCTTCCCTGTCGAATTCTCCACAAGAGCTTTGAACTCTTGGAAGCGACTGAAAACCTCATCCTTGGTCTTCAAGAAGTATATCCAGGTCTTCCTGGAGAAATCATCAATAAAAGTAACAAAGTACTCATATCCTCTGAGAGACTTCGTCGACATTCGTCCACATATGTCTGAATGTACTAGATCAAGAACACCCTTGGATCTAGTGTCACTCCTTGGAAAAGTTGCTTTCGCAAACTTCCCCAACACACATCCCTTACATACATCATCATGCTCTGTGCTCACCTCAGGAACACCTGTCACTGTCTCACGAAGCAATTTAAGTGCTCCATGATGTATATGGCCCATCCTCCTATGCCATAGCTCTCCTTGATCTCTAGAATTACTGCTTCTCATCAGTGCCTTATGAGTATCAAACTGCAACCTGTAAAGCCGGCCGCTCCTAACTCCAATAGCTATGGGTGATTTCCAATCCTTGTGCTTAATTAACACACTTGCCCCTCTAAAGAGTACATTGTAACCTTTATCCTGAAGGACAGATATGGAAATCAAATTCATACCTAAGCCTGGCACATGCAACACATCATGAATGGGAATCCGCTTACCATTCTCCCTCTGAAATAGAACGGTCCCTTTCCCAACTGGATTGAGCTTGGACATGTTTGCCATAGAAATCTGCATTCTGATGTCCTCCTCCTTATAGCTGGAGAAGTACTCTCTAACTCCTGTCATATGAAATGACGCCCCACTATCTATATACCAAACACCCTGCGAGGTTGAGCTAGCCATACAAGCTATGAGAGCGAACTCATCCTCCATTCTACTAGAGAGCTCATCTGCACTTGCTGAAGCTGCTGTCTGCTTCTTGCCTTTCTTCCTTTGCGGGCAATCGCTGACATAGTGGCCAAACTCATGACAGCCATAGCACTTGACTTTAGATAGGTCCTTCTTCTTCTTCTCACCTTGTGGATTTGATCCTTTACTAGACCCCTTCTTTGCTTTCCCTTTTCCTGCAAGGGCAACGTTCTCCTGTTCCGCCTCACTTTGCTGACTCTTGCTGCTGGTACCACTGACAGACTTAGTCTAAGCTCCTCTTGAGTGAAGTCACTCCAAAGTCGATCCCAACTGGGCAAGGTGTCTCGTCCATTAATAACTTGAACAAAGACATCCCACTGCTTAGTAAACCCATTTAGGGCTATCCGCACTAGCTCGTCATCACCTAGATTATCTCCAATAGCAGCCAACTCATCCTTGACAAGTCTGAGTCTGGTGAGGTAACTTGTCACGTCCTCTCCCTTGTTCATCCGAGTAGTCCTCAACTTTTCTTTGAGAATCAGCTTCCGATTAGTGGTAGCATTCTGGTACAGATTCAAAATGGCATCCCACATCTTCTTCGTTGTATCTAACTCTGCGACATGTGGAACAATATGATCCTTGACACCATCAAGAATCAGCCTCCTCGCCTTGGCATCTTCCTTCTTATATGCTAAGAGCTGTGCTGGATCTGTAGGTACAGGTACAACACTGGTCACATATTCCTTGATCCCATTCTCTTCCGGCAACAAAGAAATTCTGGCTTTCCAGACACCAAAATTTGAGGCTCCATCCAATCTGTCCTGATCTCTTAAACCTGCTGAGGCCATCTCAAAAGATAAAAGAAACAAATAATTAGAAGGTAGAAGCTGGGTTTTATAAACCTTCCTCTTTCCTCTGTTGACTTTATGCATACCGGTCATTTCACGATACCATGTGAAAATTCTATTGCAGTTACTTGATTATTAATCTCCTATCTAATACATAGATTATTTGACTCTGAAAATTAATTCTCAGCAAATATCAAAAAATAACACAACTACAACTTCACCAATAAAACTCACAGAAATAGAGAAGAAAACATTCACAATAATGAACACAATATTTTTGGACAAATTGTCCGTGGAAAAACCCCGAAGGGAAAACCACTACTGCAGATGAGGAATTATATTAAACTTCAGCAAATTAAGGAATACAAAAACTGCTTGCCTCTTACTGGCAGAGCTCCGGCAATAATCTTCTCCGAAAATTCTTCCCTCAATTTCTCCTGCTGAAATTCCACAGCTGCTATCCCCAACGCTATCACTGCGCCCTTGCTAACACTGCAAGACTATTTGCTCTCACTGCAATTCTACTTGCTATCACTGCAAGTCTACTTGTTGTTGTGTTCTCCAATTGCCCATTGATCCCCTTTTATACTTTTCTCATTGGAAAACCAATGGCCATGATTTAATCTCAATCAATGGCTAAGATTAAATAGACTCTAAAACCCTAACTAACTGGATTCTAGAAGTCTCTAGGAGAATCAATTTATTTAATTACATAATTATCTAGACAACTCAGCCCTTTTCTGGAGGTTTCTAGAAAATAATTAAATAATTAAATGACACTTCTAGACAATGGAGACACCTGTCCAAGCTACATAAATTAACAGCTCGCACCCTCTATACCTGGACCAAAGATTTTTGTGATTAGAGGAGATTATTTTAATAAAGTAATATGTGAAGTATCAAGAGAGCTGGTCTGGCTTCGCTGGCTTGAAATTGGACAGAGAAATCTTCCCTCTCGGCTTTCATTGACAAACTTGAGGGTTTTAGAACTCTATGAAGCATACCTTCCTGGTTTCATGAAACATCACTTAGAAGAGTTGTGGGAGGCTGAAAGCGATGTAAGTATCTTCTCTTTCAACACTATTAAATCTATAGTTCAATTTTTCTAATAATTGCTGAATGATTTACGTTTGCAGGCTCCTGTGCAGCTGAGAGAGTTAGTCATTTCAGAATGCTACTAACTCCATAAATTTCCAAACTCAATAGGACGTCTCAATGTGTTGAAAAAGATAGTAATCATACAGTGCTCCAGTTTAACGAGTCTGCCAGAAGAATTTGGCCGTCTTCAATCACTGGAGTACTTGCAATTATATGCAAGTGAACAGCTATCATTTCTACCCACCGGTTTTGGCAACTTGAGAAATTTACGGTTTCTAGATTTGGGCTGGTGCACCAGATTGAGGATGTTGCCAGTTTCTTTTAAGAAGCTGACGCTCCTGCAATATCTCGTTTTACAATTTTGTAATCAGCTCATAATTAGGCCAGAGGATTTTCAAAACATCACAAAGCTAGAGTATTTAAATCTCAGTTATTGCGAGCAATTGGAAGAGTTGCCTCCTCAAACTACAAATCAGGCGTTCTTGAGAGAGCTCTATTTAAGAGGGTGGACTTCAGAATTGGTAAATGGGTTAAGGGAGCTGCCAATTAACATCGGTCAATTAAGCAGGCTACAAAAGATGAGCATAGGAACTGAGTTTTTGACAAGCTTGCCAAACTCTCTTGGAGATTTGTCGTCTTTGAAGAATCTTTCAATTAGTGATTGTCCCAGCCTGGAATCATTGCCGACCTCTCTTGGAGATCTGTCCTCCTTGACGAATCTTAAAATTTGTTATTGTTCCAATGTGAAATGTTTCGGCTCCCTTTGGAGCGTCTTAATCTCTTAGAGCATTTAACTATATGTGCGTGCCCAATCAAAGTAGATTTTGGGGCTGCACCATTACCTTTTGTATCCAGTAAGCTTAAGGATGTAATTCTATCAGGCACAGAAGTGTGCAGGATTTCAATGTCTGCAGACCGTTATCCCCGCCTTGAGAGTCTAGATCTTCAACGGAATAATCAGTTAACGGAGATCGAAGCACTGCCAACGACAGTCAAGTCAATAAAATTGGCACACTGTAAAATGCTGAAGAACATAAGGGTTCCTTGTGATCTGGTAAACCTTGAAAGCCTGAAAATAGAGTCGTGTCCAGTGTTGGAAGAGCTTCCTAGCTTTGCACGTTCAACTTCTCTCAGAGAATTTGAACTAATATGGGGTTGCTACCGAATTCAGAAAATTGAAGGTCTAGAATATTGCACAAGATTGGAAAGCTTGAGAGTAGAGACCTGCTGGGAGGTGCCCGGTATACAAAGTTTGGAGCGCATGGAGAAACTGAGGACGGTGGGACTCAGAGCAAATAACGGATCAGCTATTGAATGCTGCATTCAAACGATACAGGTAATAATAGTTTCTAGCAACAAAAAATTCTAATTATTTTCATCTGATTGCGCATTGACTGAATGTTGTGCAAGAAATTTGCAGAAATGGCCAGATAAAATAGCAATATGTACGCGAGCAGCCCCTGATGCGTCCTCAGTTGTAGACTCCTTGCTCTCTCCGAATCTGGTCGTTGACTCCTTCTCTAACCGCAAAATTTGGTCCAGGCCAAAGTTAAACATGCATTCCTCCAACGGCGATGAACTCGTGATGCTCTGTTTTGTTATAAATTGTGTTACTCCACAAATGAGACCAGTGTTACTCGAAGATTATGGTTTTTTTAACTTACTACCAAGGGTTGAAAAGGGTAGATGGGTATGGTTAGGTGTCTCTCAAATACACCATTTTGAGGTCCAAATATATGGAGGAGAGGTCCAAATATATGAAGAGTTCGACATAGAAGAAGAGAGCGAAGAGGATGGAGAGGAGTTCAAAATAGAAGAAGAGGTCGAAGAGGACAAGGAGAAGATAGAGAACCAAGTGGAGAGAGGTTTGGCTGTGAGAGGGGATGAGCAAACAGTAGTGGAGGCATTTCGCAGCCTGTTGTCACTTTTACAAAGCCGGTAAATCAGAAGTGTTGATTTATTAACCGATCAAAATCCAACTACTGCAGTGCTTGGGTTTGCCAAATTTTTAAAATATTAATAAATAATTTATCAAATATTTTACTGTTGATTTGTATGTATGAGAGTTTTGTTTTCAAATATGGATGTGATTTAATAATATTTAATCTTCATTTGTATTGTGGTTTAAAAGTTTCAAATTCTAGGGGTATTTAGATTTAGGTGAATAATATAGTTTAGTTGGTATTAATTCTATTAAATAAAAAATTCAATTAAATAGTATAGTTTTTTTTTTCATATACGATACATTACATTAAATTTAAAATTTAATACATACAAGATAGTTTCTCGTAATACTTTTTATAGTTTAGTAATATGGAAAAAGATATAATATTTGATTGTATACTAAAAATTATGATAGTATTTGTAAATTTGAAGTTTAATATTTTTAAAAGGGTGATCCCACAATAGTGGTTTACACTTTTTGGCCTAACTGGACACTGATATTTTTTTTTTTAACACAATCTCCACATTCGGGAACCTATAGCGATTGAACCGTAAGGAATTTGAAGATGATGTAAACTAGAGTCTTGTCATATTTTTTCTGTAGATTCTAAAAATATGTTTTTCAATTTTTTTGGAATCAGATTGCACTTCTTTTTCCATCTCCCACAAAAATTGGTTTTTTTCAAAAAACAACATTTTTAAAAAGTGACGCACACCGTATAACGCATAACTTTTTTTCCATGAAGGATAAAATTCCAAATTCTTTCAAATTTAGATTTCTAACTCCGACATTCAGTGCTTCCACTTGGTTTCATAGTGTTTTATTGAATAGTTTTTCCTTAATCAAGTTTCAAAGTCAAACCAATTATAATTCAGACATAGGTGGACTGTATAACCCATAACTTTT
>VDFB02009243.1:0-29447 GCA_007258455.2 Sequoia sempervirens | reverse complement strand
TGAGATTAAAGCAACCACCTCCTAGTAGACAATGATACATTCTTTGTAGACAATGATATGTTCTTATCAGATTGTATATATGTATTTGCAGACAATGATATATTCTTATCAGATTGTATGTATATATATACAATTTGATATGAATATATCATTGTCTGCAAATTGTAATCATTGTATTTGCAGATAATGATATATTATTATCAGATTGTATGTATATATATAACTATATATATACATACAATCTGATAAGAACATCATTTCCTGCAAATTGTAATCATTGTATTTGTAGACAATGATATATTCTTATCAATTATCAATATCAAAATTTAACAAAACTATATATTAATTATCAGATTAATTATATATATACACATAGACACACACACACACACATATATAGCTATATATGTACATACATATATGCATAACCATATATATGTATGTACATATATACCTATCAATATATATATGTATATACATGTAGATATATAATTAATCTAACACTAACTAATCTCATAATTATTGTATACTATTACTCAATTAATCTAACTTTCAGCCATATATATAGAAAGAAACATTTTTCAGTATTACTAGGTCATTGCCAAAATAAAGTCATAGACTTTACCTGTCATTAATGTTGAATGTCTTTTGTTGATTGCGGAGAAGTCCTCGCATGCTTTCCATTAAGAGACCAATGTAGTTAAATATATTCATCCAATCAAATAAGCATTTGTAAGAAAACTATATATTTATGAACATATGTATATCAAAAAATGTAAACATATCATAAAGTATTCAGAGCAAAATGTTCCTATAGAGTTTATTGTGTTAACAAACACAGCTTCATTGTTATGTTGATAATCCACATACTTGATTCACCTCTCGACGCTCCTACTTTCTTGCAAAATAATTGTAATAAACGGGGGTGGTATTCGGTACTCGTAACATTCCCACATCAAATCATCCTTACGATATTGCATGCACAACAATAAGAGTTTTGATTGGAGCATTAAAATCCACAATGTTTTGGTCCTTAGTATGAAGGTGAAAATAACAGTGTATTGCATATGATGGAACCATACATGGTAGAGTGTATATGTATTTGTATATGAATGTACATATACATATACATGTATAGGTATATGTATATGAATGTACATATACATATACATGTACATGTATATGTATATGAATGTACATGTACATATATATGTATATGAATGTACATGTACATATAGATACATATGTATGTACATGTATATGTATATACAAATATGTAATCTGATTATTGAAACACATAAAATAAGTGGAAGAAAACAAAGTAAACCATATCATTGTATGTTGTGATATGATTACATAATGGATAATGCTCATTTGAATAGCTAATAGAAAACTGAATAATTTGTATGCCTGAAAATAATGTAGACACTAAGTACATAAATATAAAAGAGTATATTGAATAATGAAACATACAACATAAATGTAAATCCGATATACTAATAAATAAAAACATGAATTTAGTTATTGTGGGTGTACCGACATGAATAAGCTCCCTTTTAAGAGGAATGTGCATAGGTTGCCTTAGTAAGCTTTGAATTTTGCAGAGGATATACGGGGAATGACCCTGGAAATTCCCTCTTATAAAATAATTGGAATGTGCAAATTGAATCTTCGTGGGAAACAATATGTCATTTCATTTTGTAGTGACCATTTATGCCTAAGTTTTGTTGTGGCTTATAGGAAATCAAATTTATATTTGGTCTAATTGACAAAATAGGTGGCTTGCATAAATTCAGTCATATATATGAATTATAATATGTTTTATATTTTGTTATATCTACAGAGGTGAATTTTGCAGAGGATATGCAGTGAAAGCATAGGAGAATTCGCAATGAAAATGACATTGGAAATTCCCTCTTATAAAATCATTCAAATGTGTATATTGAATGCATTGAATTGTGGTGATTGACTTTCAAATTTGAATTTTCCTGCCAAACAATCAGTCATTTCATACTGCAGTGGCCATTTATGTCTAATTACAATGGTGCGTTGAATGAAAAAAAGCCTATTTACAATTATCAATTAACCTATTTCAAGTTACGTTTGTATGTGGGCCCAGTCAAAATATCACGTGGGTCTGCTAGGAAGTGGTCACTTTAATCTCAACCTCATCACATTACATTGTTAACCACATGCCCCATACGCCTTCATCAAAGCACGCGTATGAGTTAACCACGTGCCTCATATGCCTTCATCAAACCACGCGTATGAGTTAACCTAACCGTAGGTTGCTGGGCAACTTTAAGCCATAAACTCATCATCTCTCACGGTTTTCTTCCTTATTTTCACCTCTATTATCCATATAAGATTATAGATATATAATCTGATATATATATATATATATATATATATATATCAGATTACATATGTACACTCTTATATAGATATATACTATATCAGATTACATATGTGTAGTCTTATATGGATATATATCTATATCATATATCTATATAAGATTATACATTTGAAATCTAATATATATATATATGACATCAAAATTGTCATTTGAAACCTACATAGTGACTATCCATTGTTATTATTGAACCGAGGTTCAGAAGGGATGGGAGAATAGTTCATAGAGAAGGAAACTAATTGTGCAAAAGCAAAGAGCTGCATTAAATGACTTTAATGTTTAAAGTATATATATATGGATATTATTATATGGATTTATATCTATATCAGATATCTATATAAGATTATACATTTTTATTCTGATATATATAAAATGACATCAAAATTGACATCCCTAAGATACCAAAAGGGTCCCTTTAGCTGATATCAAAATTGACTACAAGAGGCTCTCTTTAACATATATCAAAATTGACATCCCTAAGATACCAAAAAAGAAAGGGTTGATTGAGGCCATGGAGAATCGAGGTATAAAATTTTATGCAACGTATATGGAGGTTGCCATGGATGTTAGCAGCTACATAATGACTATCCATTGTTATTATTTAACTGAGGTTTAGAAGGGATGGGAGAATAGTTCACGGGGAAGGAAACTAATTGTGCAAAAGCGAAGAGCTGCAGTAAATGACTTTGATCAGTTTAAAGTCATGCTTGTAAAGATTAATGTTTGTTTTAAACTTCAAGAAGTTGGTTTTACCTCTAAGTTGAAAAAGTAAACTCTGCTTGAACCAACACTGGTTTTACCTTTTTGTAGTTGGATGATATTTTTAGCATATGTGGGTTTCCATGAGGATATGAACAAATGTAAAGTAACTGAGTTGGAGGGATATTATGTAGTACCCCTCCGTTTATGCTATGCTTTCTGTTGATACTTTTTCATATTGTTAGACTTATGATGTTTTGTTGGATATTATGATCGCTGATTTTGAGCGATGATGGATTATTGTGTGACATGATGATACTTTGTGTGATGTTTATTGTTTTCAGACATGACATGATTTAGCGTAGATGCTTAATTTCAGTGGTTATTGCTATGCACATGCTTATGATGGACTAACAACATGTATTGAGTCAGTTTTTGGTGAGTGTATTGGTGTGGAGAACAGAATCGCATCACTCGCTTGCGAGTGCCCTGCGATATCTGTGATTTTCTCCGCACGGTGTGTCTGTTTTAAATGCTTTATATATATATACATGCATGTACATTGTTTGCTTGGTTGCAGGATTTGCAGGTACATGACACTGACTCCACCTATGTAATCAGGTCTGAGCGTGTCAAGACTCAACGGAATTGTTGAAAGGGAGATAGTAGTTAGGTTAATCCTAGTTCGGTCTTTAACCTTAGATTTAGTACAATGTCATTTTTCAGTTGGGTCATAGGTTGTGATGTGTTTCTGTTGGTTAAATCATTTTTGAAAAGAAAATATTGGTTAATTTTAAATGTTAGTTATTGTGTTTTATTTATTTTGTTATTTAAATTAATATTTAAATATAATTGAAATTTATTTATTTAATTATTTAATACATTAGTTGTTTAATTAGTTAAATAGTTAATCTTTAAAAGGATTTAACTATTTAATTAAATAAATTAATTAATCAGATTAAATTATTAAATGCATAAATTATATTGTGTTTAAATAGATTAGAAAATAAAAATTAAATAAGTTGCATGTAAATTTGAATATTAGAAAAATATAATTTAAATTATTGCATGTGATTTGAAATTTTGATTTTTAAAATTAAAATTAAAATTTATTAATTAAAATTACATGCAAAATTTAAATGGCAAAAAACTGCCGAGAGGTGGAGAAGATATTTTCTCAACAACCTCTCGACAAGTGTATGAGTGCCATAATGGCAAAGGTTGTTGAAATTTTTCACGGAGGATATTGAGGATCTCGGAAATTGCACGGGGTTATTCTATTGCCTCAGGGAAAATTTTTCTGTCTCTGGCAAAAAATATTTGACTATAAAATTTTGATATTCTTAAGTTTTGTTACCTCTCTGTTGTGGGTTGTGATTTTTGGAGGAAGAATAAAGCTTCCCTGGAATTGGTGCTTTGAAGAGTATTGGAAGGATTGTGTTCTTCAGGCAAAGATATTCTTCAAATTACAAGATCTTCAATCTACAGGTATTCCACTCGTGTAATTTGTGATTTTGATATTGAAAGGGGTTTCCTTAAAAGTTTCCAATTCTTGATTTTCTTGATGATTGGTTATTGAAATTCTTTTCTTTGCAAAGATTTGCTGTTAAAATTTGTTAATTGCATGCAAGATGGAATCTAAATTCTCTGTAAACATAAAAAAAAAAATTAGGAAAAAGTTTATTTAGTATTAAGTTTTGCTGGGTCAAGATTGAGTAATTTGTTCTCTTTTATAAAAAATAGTATATGGTTTGATTTACCAGATTTATTATGAGAAAATTCTGAGAAGAGAAAAAAAAAAACATTTGTTTAAATCACTGTAAAATTTTCATATTTGCTGTAGAAAATTTACCAGAAAAATTAAAAGATCAATTCCAAAATTCTGTAGAAATTTTCTCCAAATTTTCTCTGTGAAAACCCCAGAAAATTAATTTTTATTCTTTATTTAAAATCTATAAGAATTTATTATTTTTATATGTATTTTTAATTTTGAAAATTTATAGTGAAATTATTTGTTAAGTTACTGGTTTAATTTCTTTTTACCAGTTGGATAAATTTCGGATTTCATTTCCGTCTGTACGGAAAGCATAAAATTAAAAAAAAACCGAAATAAAAAAAAAAATTTAATGATTTGGGGAAGGGCCGAAACCCTTCCCCCATTTATATGGGAGGCGCAGCCATCCCCGTGGCTGCGCACAGCAGCCAGGGGCTGCTGGGCGCAGCCCTGGGGAGGGCCGCGCCCTTCCCATTGGAGCCGCAGCAGGGGGCTGCGGCCTGGTTAATGGATTTCATTTTCTTTAAAAATTTCAAAATGCGTTTTTTATATTCGGTGCGTTATTTAATGTTTATAATTTAATTTATATATTTTTTAATGTTTATAATATTTATAATATATATATTATAATTAATATATATATATATATATTTTTTAAAAATTATGTATTGTTAAATATTATGAAAAATAGAAAATTGAAATAATATTGTCAATTAATGTTATAATAAAATATTTAAATAAATATTTGGTATAAAAATTTTGAATTAAATATTTTATTATGTTAAGTTGTATACATGTGTAGAGTTAGAATTTAAAATATAATTGAAATATTTTAAATTGGGATAATAATGTTTATATATATTTGGAAAATTAAGAAAGTTAAGTTAGAATAAAATAATGCAAAATTTCCTTGATGTTTGAGAAGTAAATTATGATATAGCTGATTTTATTATCTTGTCAATTGTGAATGTTTTAAATTGGATTTAGTAAATCCGAACGGTAGATGATAGTAATTCTTGATTTGCATTATTGTGTTTTCTGAATAAATTGGGAAAGTTTTAAATTGTTCAAGTCTTCCAGAATAAATTGGGTAAATGGGGATAATAATTGTTTTCGAAGTATTTCTTTTCGACTTGGGTTGTACAAGAGTAAAACATGGTGTTTGAGACTATTTTGATATTTATGTTATTGTGAGTCGTAAACTGTACCCATGGTAAACCCTAGTCAAGAAAACCTGGTATCCTTGTTATGTTTAGGGGAGTGGCTAATCATAAGGGCCGACACACAAAGTGGTGTCAGGGTAACTTACGATTAGTTAAGTAAGTCAGTGAAAACTAAAGAAACACAGTAGATAGATTTAAAACATTTAAACAAGATATACATGCCTCGCTTATGACTCATAAGCTATTACAGTTATGAGTATAAGTCGAGAAGGCCTGGAATGGCAAATCATTGTCTCGTTTCTTTAAGGGACATCCGATTCCACATCTGTATGCAATAGGGGCCGGGTTTCGTAAGAGGTTACCAGGGTAACCCAAGGATTGGGGGCCGGGACCTAGGAAGAAACACCAGGGTAACCATTGCATCGTTGTGATGACACTCCACCTAGAATAACAATTATACCTTGAGATTGTGTATCAAATCAATTAACAAATCTGGAAGCAATGTAACCTATAGATTGTATGTACTAGTGTCTAAGGTTAGTAGATTTGGTCTAGGTAGCCTTATTACTATCTCCTAGCACGGGGGGTGGACCTACGGGTACCACATGGTTGGGTGGAACGTGCACCTTACTCCGTTGGGTCCCCAGTTCGATTGTTGCATTGAGCGCTTCATGGATGGAGAGCTCGCACATGGAATTCTTCTATTTCTTCATCATTGTATATTGTAAAACTTGAATTGTAAAAACATCCCTCAATTGTATAAGAGGTGATCAATGTAATTGTAAAGTATTTGTTATTTGAACTATCTCATCAGATGGATGAGCAATGTAATATCTTATAAATGCAATGTATGGAAAAGTATATGTACTTTAATATATCTTGAATGGAAATTTTAAATTATATGCAATGTTATCTTATGTTATGATTCAATTGGGAGCAATACGAAATACTTAAGTCGCTTATGGAGAACTTAAAGTAGTGTAACGTCGTTGTAACCTAAGAATGTATGCAACTAATCAACATTATATTAATACTTTAAAAAAAAAATTATTACACTTTTATATCACATTTGCATCATTCTTAGGTTATTTAGACGGGGCATTACATATTAAACTGATAATGCCAATGTGTTTATTAAAGATAACTGAGTTATAGGGATATATGGCAAGAAACTTGGGCATTATTAAATAGAAGACAATGATAGAGGATCATGTTACTTAGGTCCATGTGATGAAACTGTACACGGCTTGATATGATGAAACACTACAAGGCATGATTGTCTATATATATATATGTAATCTAATATATATATATATAGATATATATATATACAATGATATATTATTATCAGATTATATATATCTATATATATATCAGAGAATATATATATACAGTCATGCCGTGTATATATATATAGAGCTTCATGCTGTAAAAGTATATATTTGCATACAATGACATATTATTATCAGATTATATATATATATGGTCATGCTGTATATATATATCAAGCCCCATGTTGTGTAGGGTTTCATCATATCAAGCTGTGCAGGGTTTCATCACATGAACATATATATATGTGTGTGTTCTTATTAGATTGTATATATATATTTGCAGACAATTATAAATATATATAATTGTCTGCAAATATATATCTACAATTTGATAAGAACATATCATTGTCTAAGAAGAATATATCATTGATTGCAAAAATATATATACATTCTGATAATAACATATCATTGTTTGAAAATAAGATATCATTGTCTCAAAATAATATATCATTGTCTCAAAAAATATATATACAATTTGAAAAGAATAAATCATTTTTTGCAAAAATATATATACAATGTGATTAGAACATATCATTGTCTGTGAAGCTTCATGTGATGAAACCCTACATGGCTTGATATGATGAAACCCTACACGATTTGATTGTATATATATATATATAATTGTCTACAAATTATAATCTTAAAACCGGTTTAGAAATCGGGACAAAAAGTTGTATACCCTTTGTCTTTTTAATGATTATAATGTAGGGATTCGAAGAGAATCCAACAAAATCTGTATACCCATTTAATTTCATGTGCATATTATAATTACTGAAAATAGAAAACGTCTACCCATTAACCCGTATCCTAAAACCCCTCAATAATTTGGAGCAGAAACTGAAAACCCATTAAATTTCATGATTATACTGGTGTTTGACAATATACCCATAAAATTTCATGATTAGACTTGGTCAGAATTCCATCAATGTTCTGTTTATATCACATTACATGAGATTAGTTCATAGAATAATGTCAAAAGAAATCATAGCACTCAAACACCGTCGACGCCAAAAAAAACCCACTGTTGAACAAACAATCTTGCAGGTGAAGAGAGGTGGAGACGTTTTATGTAGCTCCATATAAGATAAAATAAAAAAAATTTCAAGATTAAGTTGAAGATTATATACCTATTAAATTTCATGATTATACTTGGTCAAAATTTCGTCAATGTTCTATTTAAATCACATTACATGTGATTAGTTCATAGAATAATATCAAAAAAAGGCATAGCAGTCAAACCCTCGATGCCATAGACAAAATAATTCACGAAGGATCAAATTTGTACCAGTCACATGTAAATAGAAATGATTACAATCAAACCCTTAATGCCTGTGAGGCCCACCCCTATGCTACATCTAGTATTTGGATTATTTTGAGTTTGGTTATTATTGATACCATTGATGACAGGATATTTAAACGTTTAAGTCCATATGATGATTTGATTTTGATTATGCCACATGCTTAGTAATCTAACTATGATGATTGATCTAATTCTATGTTGGTTATTGAGTTTGTTTAATTTGAATCTGGAAACTTAATGAGGAATGAATAAAACAAGTGGTGTGAACTAATCATATTGCAATTGGATGAGTATGAAAATTATGGTTATTGAAAATGGGATAAAATAGGTGGCTAATGATTTTTCGATTATGTTATTGGATCTTTATGCTATGTGAATTATAAAATTTGTGTGAATGCAATGGTTTGATTTTTATATGAATATGATTTACTTGGATGGATTAACGTGTGCATGAGTGTGCAGGTACACTTTCCATGGCCAATGGAAATTGGAGGTGGCCTTTGTGAACCTTAAGTAATTTAACCAGTGAAACCAAACTATAGTCCATTTGGAGGGACTATAGTTTCGTTCTGTGATGTATTTTATTTGTGATGTAAATTGTGAATGTTTGTAAATTAATTTTTATTGTCATGTCAGTCCATCTAGGAGGTGAGTTGTCCATCCAAGTGGACAAACTCGGATTTGAACTTTTAGACACTTTTTGGGAATTGAAAAGTGATATTTTTTAAGTGTTTTTATGGGTTTAAGGTCCCTAGGGTAGGTACCTATGGGTTAGGTACCTATGGGTTAGGTACCTTTTTAGCTTAGAATTTTGGGTCAGTCTTAAGATTGGACACTTTTTTTGAGGCCTTAAAAAGGTTTGACGAAAATAAAGTTTTGAGAAGTGGGATGAAGACTAATCTTTTCCATCCCCACTTCTCCAAGTTACCTTGAAAGACTCTCAAGTTCTCACACATGTGAGAACTCATGGGTGAGTGTGCCTGGGAGAGTGGATGGGAGGTTGACAAATATCATCTCCCTATTCAAAGGAATTCAAACTTGAGTTTCTATAAAGAAGACTCAAAACAAAGGTTAGGGGATTCTTTTTTGCATTTTTGATTTTGGTTGAATTTTGGGGGTTGAGGAGTTTGAAGAAAAAACTTGGAAGAAGAGGAGTTGTGTGGATCCTCAACCCATCCTTCCCTAAGCTTGGTTTTGAGGTAGATTCACCACTCTATCTATTTCTCTATGTTTTCATTTGAAAGATTACATGTGTATGTAAAAATGTGCTTGGTATTTTATCTCTTGTGTTTTGCTTGTATGCTTATTTCAAAATGCTTTTGGTGCTTGTTTTCTTGTGTTCTTGAATGTGGTTTATGTGATGGGAAAATGGTTGTATAGGGATAGGCTCACTCAAAATTTGGGAAGAGCATCCCTCGTTGGGGATGGTATGGAGTAGGAACCTCCATGGGGAAGTTTAATCCCCCCTTAAGAGGAAAAACTCAAAAAGGGTATGAGTACCCATATGCAATTGTGAAATGGTAGAAATGGCTTTGGTGGTATGGGTTTTGGAGAAAGAGAAGATATTAAAGAAGGGTTGCATGTGAAATGATGGGAGTATGATATTGACTTGTTCTTGTTGCTATTATTATAAGTCCCCATATGGAGTGCATAGTCCACCCTCTATTCCTTACTTTGGATTCTTGATGGAACCCTAAAGTTATGTGAAAATCCCTTTGGTGGGTGTGAAAATAATTTTGTGTGTATCATGTGTGTAAATATTGTTTTGCTTGGTTTTGTTTGTACTTGGTCCCCTTGGTTGCCTCCTAGCTCGGGGGTGGTTGGTTTTCCAACTAAAGGTTGGGTGGTGAGCACCCATTGGCCTATAGAAGAAGTTTTGTATCTTGTGTAACTTTGTAGGCTTGAGGAGTTTGCAGATGTGGGAGTGGCTATATGGCTTGAAGAATTGTTATCTTGGTTGTAATATCAAGTGGAACCCACCCTATTGGATGGTTGTTATTGTGACACTCAACATCCTTTGTTTCACCATGAGAAAAGAAAGTTTCTAACTGTTGTAAATTCAAAAGAATTAAGAATGCATTTATCCAAAAGGAAAATAGATTATTTGGGTTTTAAAGATTTTTACACCTTAATTTTCTGTTAGGAGAAGGAAGACTTACTTGTACCAATATATAGTAATTGCAGATGGAAGGGATTTTTGTTAGGCAAATTCAAAAGGCTCCATCTGTTGTTTCTGTAGTTTAATTTATTTGGATTTTCTTTAGGCAAATTTGAAATGCTCCATATGTTGTATTGTTTTTGGATTTTCGTTAGGAAAATTTGAAAGGCTCCATCTATTGTTTTTGTAGTTTAATGTATTTGGAAAAAGAAGGAAAAATATATTGATTGATGGGTTGTATTAAGCCTATTGTTTCTGTGATTTTAAGTACATGGAAATGAAAGAAAAAGTATAATGAATGCCATGTTTTAATCTACCATTTTTGTGGTTCTGTGCACTTGAAAAGAGAAAGAGAAATGTATTATATGCTATGTTGTTTAAAATTAATACAACTGTTATTTTGTTACACACTATTACATTGTATGCAACATAAGGACTATAAGTTGTGCGCAATCTATGGATGGTCTTAAAAATGATGTATGTTTAGAGTTTATGGATCTTGGTCAGAAGAAAATATACTACATTTGATTAGTATGGTTTAGGTATTTGAATTTTTATAGGGCTTCCCTTGAATGTAAAATAGTTAAGGGGTGTTTAGCCAGTCAGTTGCATAGATCCTATACTTGGGGTTTTACTTTATTCATACAAGGAAATAAAACAGAAGTATCATCACATCTAATCACAATAGAGAGAAAACTAACCATTCAAATTCAGATGCTTGTATTATATATAGAAAAGAAATATGTTTGTATATTTATAATCATTTAAAAAAATAAATTCTGGAGCTACACAGTGAGTGGATGGTTCCCTCAGCAATAATATAAAACACAAAAAAAAGGGAACACTATTGACTCCATATGATCTTAGACTTGAGAGTTTTTCCACACCATCTGTCGAGTTTCAGTGGTAGGATTAATCCATATTTTGGAGATGCAGAAGTCGGCTAATTCAAGGACAGCTAAGTCATGGTCGACTCCAGGAGTGGCATCATCCCAGGCAACTTGGTCGTATCTGTAAATATGAGTAAAATAATAAGCAAGCGGATTTAACATTGAAAAAAAAGAAAAAACGGACAAAGCATTTAAATTAAAACCACGACAAGAGAAAGTTGCATAAACCACATAGAAGAATATTTACACCTGCAAACTACTGTTAAGGAAAGAGATACGTTGACGCAACAAACATGTCAACGGTGGGGGCAGCCACCAAACTTGAAACTGTAAATACTTACCAGTGGCTACGGATTTCCTCTGGGCCGAGCAGACTTTCCTCGTAGAGCAAGCTTACCCCTGTCACCTCTCCTTATTGTAGGAAACAGTGGTTCCAGCCGCCGCCCTCTGTAGGTTACCCAACGCTGTGATAAGGATGAGAACCTGTTGGTTTAGGTTTTCTTTTCATTTTCGAAATGGAGGTGAAAATTTATAAGATTTAGTTTTGTGAAATCTGCCTGTCCCCACATTCAGGCGCCAAAGTCAAAACCTGCCACATAGTATCAACTGCCAATGCCTCATACCACGGGGGGGAAAGCATATTATCTAAGATTACCTTTGATAAACTAGATTTATGGGGGCGGATAAAAGAATAAATAAATGATTTGTTAACAAAATTATTGTTTTCCATTAATATAACACCAGGATCGGTGATTTAAGTAAGTCCCAAAATGCGTTCAAGTGAAGTGCATAGGCTATGAACGTTGTGAACGATTGCATTGCCTGTGAAGAGTTGTTGTATGACCTTAGTCAATGTTAATCCGTGATACTCTGATCTGTACGTGTTAAATTAACAAATATTGAAAATAATCCTAAGCGGAGCCCTCGGGATACATCTACTATGAAATTATAAGATTTTAATATCGGTGCTATTACGAATGCAAAGCTGAGGCGAGTGAATTTGGGTAATGCTGTCATAAAGCAATTCACTAGATCGGTATAAATACTAAACATATGAAAAGAAAAGTAAACTAGAGGCCTCGCATGGTTAAGGAAAACGCGAACAAAAGGGAAACATTAAGTAAATTTACATACCAACATTCAATGCCCAACATTCAATGCCCACGAATTCAAAGATTTGTGCATGAAATAAATTCTTTCCAAATACCACCGTATGTCCCTTATAAAAATAAATAAATTAATTAAAGTGCCTCTCCACTTATGAGTAGTAAGTAGGAGGGCTTATATTAAAGAAAACATGGCTCATACAATATATACCACGTGTGCATAAAAACAAAATGAAATAAAAATCCCTCTCACAAGTTTTAGAAAAGGGATTTAAAAGAAAATTTAAATAAGACATTATATGAAGAAGAGGAGAATTAGATTCCCATGCTCTTAAAAAGAAGATATTCTAATAACTAAATTAGATTTTATTTAAGAATAAAGGCTAGTACTCTTAGGAATACTTTAAAACTAAAAGAAAAGAAATTTCCTTATTTGTTTCCCCTCTTTCCCTCCTTTTAAGGGAAATTAACAAAATGGGAATTAATATTTATTTAATGGTATATATTTCTCCTCATCATAACTTATAAATTAGTATATATTTATTATTTATTTAGTTAGAGGAAAATATATAATTAAATTAATAAAAACAAATTGATAAAATAATTAACAATTAAGGTAAATTATAAATACTTTGTTTACTCTCGTATTTAGAATTTTCAAGCTCAAACGTAAAATGTTAATTATCATCGATATCGTTAAGGTGGCTAAAGGGGGTAGGGTTATCTGGGAAAATATTGTTTCATCAATTAATCCTTAGGGTTTCTAGTAAATCAATTTGATAATATTTATATGATTTCCCCACGTGAGAATCCATACCATAGAGTTCTACAAGGACACTAACGTTCATGCAAAGGTTAGCATCAACTTTTGGGTTGGTAGTTAATGAGCCTAGTAAACCTGATGTTAGAGTCCACCCATTCTTTGGTTTAGGGTGTATGTGATGGATTTCCTTCACCCATCCACATTTACTCCTCCACCCTACCCTGAGTGATGTGTCATTGATGAAATTACTTGAGTGATGGCATTTGACCTGTGTAGCTAGTGAACAAGTGAGATACAGTAAAACATGTATCAAGAGGTTAATGTCTTTTATATATATATATATAAAAAAAAAAAAATGTTAGTTGGAGTGATATCCAATAGTAGGATTTATACCATTAATAACAAACTATGAACAAAATGATACTAATGAAATTAGGGCCAAAATATAAACATTCAAGTTGTTGTAAGAGTAACGAATGAATAATAATAAGGTGAGCTTGGTCACTGCAAAATAAATTTTACGAAAAATAATTACATAATAATATTAGTAATGAGGATGATGTTGATGTAGCATTACCTTTAAGTCTCAAACTATAATGTTAGCAATCACAGTTGATGTCGTAATAATATCATTGGTTGGTCCTAATAGTTCATGGGGGTATCATATGTACTATAGTAGTGTGAGATATTAATACTTTGATCGTGGAAAAGAATTAGAGAACTATAGGTTGTGGTAGTTAGATGTTCTTGGTGTCGACATCATTTCCAGTAATTTCGGTAGGTGATGCCAGCCATCATATGCTAAATTTTCAGCTTGGGACTTGCTCTCCATCATTTGGGAGTGTGTGTGGAGGCCTTTGCACACTCACTAATATATTCACCCCACTCCCTACTCTCGAGAGATGAGTCGTTGATGACAAGCACGAGCTTTGCCATCCGATGCATATAGCTTGGTATTCATGTAGTTCAAGGATAAGTCTTTATCAAATGTTACGTGTCAATATAATTTTTTTTTGTTAGTTGTGTTTTTACCCTAAGGGTAAAACATGGGCATTACAATGCCATACACATAAATGATTTTTAAACACACCAAAATGCACTCAAACACCATCGACGCCAACAAAAACCCACTGTTGAACAAACAATCTTGCAGGTGAAGAGAGGTGGAGACGTTACTTGCAACATAAGGGAGCTGGAGGACGTCGCCATGGTCGCAGGAGCTCGCATCGACGGCGAGAGAGAGGAGACAGCCATGAAAAGTCTAAAAAAATCCGCAGAAGATGACGAGTTTAGGGCTTAAAGCTACCTAGCAACCTGCGGTTAGGTTAACTCATACTCGTGGTTTGATGAAGGCATATGGGGCACGTGGTTAACTCATACGCGTGCTTTGATGAAGTCATATGGGGCATGTGTTTAACATGTAATGTGATGAGGTTGAGATTAAAGTGACCACCTCCTAGCGGACCCACGTGATATTTTGATTGGGCCCACATACAAATGTAACTTGAAATAGGTTAATTGATAATTGTAAATAGGCATTTTTAATTTTTTTTTTTGGATTTATAATGAACGAGTATGGGCAAAATAATGAAGATGTAGGGGACAGAGGTTTAAAAAGACCCTTTTTGAGCACCTTTCACTTTATGGGTTCCACAAGGCGCGTTTTAAATATTCAGAAGCCAAATTTTTCTTTTTAATGTCCTAACTCACTTACGAAGAAGCCCAAAAAAATAAATTTGAAATCGAACCTATTTTGCACCCTGCACGAATGCACAAAGTTAGCCCTGACGGCTACTAGGGGTTTTCCCCTATAGAGATGTACATATTATACCTCCTATAAATATGGAAATACATTTAACTTACAAGATAAAATAAACAAATTGGTTGTGCATATGTAGTATATGCTAGAATAAAAATACATTTTATTTTATATACAAATACACCTATACCCAAAATATTTATGTAAGCATTTTGTTGAGTTGCCTTCTATTTTTTTTTTTTTTATATATATAACATCTAATGTTGGTTCAAGCAAAGATCCCATTTTAAGTGAATGGATTCTCATTTTGATTTATAGCAGATCTTATCATGAATAAGATATATATAAAAATAAAAATAAAATAGAAATAGAAAAAAATAATGAGGAGGTTTAAAATTGTGTTGCATTCACTTCTTATGTTTTAGGCTATATTACTGCTCTGAACCAGAACAAATAGCTTACAATGAAAGAAGAACAAAATTTGGGTTGAAATAACCATGTGAACAGATACAATAGTAACATGTAATGCATTTTTCTCCCGTTCCTCTTTGTACTTCAGGGTTCACTGGATTTCCAGTCGTTGTAGCCACTGTGAAGATTGGGACAGGAATCCCATGTCCTTAGTCTGGAGTGCATATGTAGATATCCCACACCGGCTCCCGAATCAAATCGCTCCCTTTCTATCCTTAGATGATATACAAGAAATGAAAAGGGGTAGAGAATGAATGAATGAATGGATGAATGTTTTTAATCATGTCCACGAGGCCAAGCAGCCTATGGGACCCACAAATAGCCAGCGAAGAAACCTGAACCCCCAAAAAATGCAAAAACCTATGTTTCCTTTTCTTTCTGTATCTTGGATCTTTTGCTATGTATCTTGACCAGAAAATCTACAAACCTTATTATCTTCTCTTCTTCAAACAAATCACCCAAGTTGTTCCCTTTTAATGTCTCAATATAATTTATCTGGATGTCCTTGTAAGCTGAACATTCCCTGATGTAGTGCCATTTTGTCTCAACCACTTCTTGAGTGCAATATCTACACCTTCTGTCTGCCCACTCCTCTTTAGGTATCATCCATATTTTGGTCTCACATCTAAGCTGGTGCGAACTTGTTCTTATCTGAGCTATTAACATTTTTTCTTTCCATTTTATTTCCATTCCTATGTAGGTCTTTTGTGTATGGTCATGTGTAGGGTTAAAATGTTTGACATAGTATTCCTTTTTCCTCCCAAGTGGCCCTTTCCACATGCTTTCTTTGATCTTTCCTTGCACATACTTTTTTATTTCCCCATTGTTATTTGGACACTCACTTATGCTAATACCCCACTTTCTCATCCATTTGATATTTTGTTTCATCCACGTGCTCTTTCTTCTATCTAATTTTTCATTAGCTGCCATTTTTGGCCAGTGATGAGTCTCCATGTTATCTAGTCTTCTTAGATAGCTTAGCAATCAAAACATAGCAGACGCTTCAACAGGGAAAGCCCCAGCCTCAACTAGAACAATCTCATAAGGGACAATAGATTTAATCTTGAGACTATGTGTGATTAATTTTTTTTGCAATCTCTCTATCTGTCTCCACTTTTTTGCTAAGGTGTTGCTATTTCAAACTTCACATCCATATAGTACCACTGGAACAACTAAAATCCCAAAAAGAGTTTTCTTTGTCTTCCAATCCCATAACTCGGCTCTTCTACATCTATTTTGCAATGAGTGCAAAGCTTTCCATCCCCCTTGTATCCTCTTTTCTCTACACATTTCCCAACTAAGTTTGTTGTGGAAATCAAGGCCAAGATACTTATATTCATTGACCACCTGTAAGGGGCTGCCTTCAAAAACAAATTCCCTTTGAACCTTCTTTATCTTCAAGGTAAAGATCATGACCTTAGTTTTGGTAGTGTTCACTTGCATCCCCACCTGATGACAAAAGAGCTCTAGTGCTTTTAAGTGTACCTTCAAATCTTGTGTTGTTTTTGCCATTAAGACAAGATCATCTACATATAAAAGCAACTTTATAACACAATTGGTCAAGTAGACCCCTCCCCCACCAAACTTATTGATCCACTCCTCTAATTTGTCAATGTATATCCCAAATAATGTAGGGGATAAAGGGCATCCCTGCTTGACCCCGATATCACTTCCAAAAAATTATGAAAATCCTTGTTTGGTTCGAATTTTGGCCCAAACTTTTTCATACAGCCTATGAACAACAACTCTATAGTGTATTGGAATTTCCAATTCTTCCATCCTACTCCATAATTTGCTCCTAGGAACCGTATCAAAAGCTTTCCTGAAGTCAACAAAGTAGCAAAAAACCTACTCTCCTTGTTTATCCCAGACCTTCTCGATCAAGTGTCTGAGAGTCATGCAATGATCAATAGTAGAATGTTTTGGCCTAAAGCCTGCTTGCCCTTTTGTGTGCTTTCCCTCCTTTTCCGCCCAAACACTGATCCACTTTTTTTATCATGCTCCCAAAAAGTTTACCAAAAAGAGGGTTGATCATTATAGTGCTGGCAACGAACAACATTTACGTTGACCACCGTTTAGAAAACTTGTTCAATATTTTTTTAACTCCATGTCCATATTGCTGTTGGAAGTCTTAAATTCCGTCACCTACTCCATGTGCCTGCCATATATGCAAAATTTGACCAGAGATGTAAAATTTATGCACAACATTAATGTGGAAACCAACCAATAGTTTGGGTTACGATTAACAAAAATGAATAGTACCTCCCCAGAGTTATGAGGAGGTGAGGTGGAGTTTGACGAAGTAGCTGCCTATTGAGCTGACCTAGAAGCCATATTGCATAAATAAGCCATAAAATGTAGGTGAAAACATAATGCAATAAGTAGATTAAATTAAAGGAGAACAGTGCCAGACTCGTCCCTTACACGACTCTTGTTGGAAGATAAATCTCAGGTCACATCTGATGCCTCCCCCTCTACTATATAGCTTTCTGCAATAAATGTAATAGTCTTGGCAGGAACGTTGAGCCATGATTATATGTTTGGAAGGTGTAACTTTGACAGAGTAAATGAGAGCACTTTGAAAGCCAAAATAGTTGAATAGGATAATCTGGTTTTCTTTAATATAATAATACTGTTATTTTAAAAGTGTTCCAAATAATATTAAAATAAAATGAACACATTTTTCAGTATAATAATAATAGATTTTTGAATAAATGGGTAATCCTGTCAAAACAAAATAGTTGGAGTAAGAAATCCATTGGGCATCATTAAAAACAATTGTATATTTAATTTTATTGTTTGCTGAAATATGTGAGCTATCCATTTTATTGTGTGTGTTTCTTTAAAAAATAAATAAATAAGAAATCTCCTCGCCAAATTAATTAAATCTGCCCATTAGTTTATGATGAATGGCATGGCTACAAATTAGAAATGCATTGTAATATATTCTGATCAATGGTAGCCAAATCACAGCTGTGAAATGAAGTCTAAAAAAAATTCCAAATTAATTATATTCTTGCATTTAAAATTTAAAAGAACTAATAAGGCACATTCGTGAGTGGTTATACATATTAAGTAATTATTTAAAAATAAAAAACAAGAAAGTTCCCAAGTTTCTTTTAAAAAGTAAAAAAAAAGAAAGAAAGAAAGAGAGTTTCCAAGTTTCTTTTAAAAAGAGAAGAAAGAAAGAATTGTGGATTTTTCTTTCTTTACCTTAAGAACTCAAGCTTTAATTTATTTATTTGAGAAATAAGTATGATAACTATAAGTTAGTTAAGTAAATAAATAAAAATAAACTTTTTATTTTAGTAATGGTATGTTGTTTATAAAGTAAAATAAGAAAAATAAATAAATAAATAAGGGGTTTTCTTTATAATTAAGGGGAGTATATATATATGTGTGTGTAAAATAAATTTTAATTGTGATATTTATATATTTTTTATGTTATTTTATTTTTAGAATTTTGTTAGAGGGTATATTTTTGTTCTTTGGTTAATATTATTAATATAAAAAAAATTGATGGGACAATAACACTTTCTTCATTAAGGAATAATTTTCAATAGCATAAAAAAAGAGTGTAAAAATATTAGGGGTTCATGGGTCAAATAACACAAAAAAGGGGGTTAAGTAATACTATTACTATCGATCTGTTGATGAACAATAATAACATTATTTATTGTTGATCACCATTGATATTCTAATTGGGGATAATTGTTAAAATAGAGGTGTAATGATGGTTAACGATTGGTCAATTAAACAATAATACCTTTGTTCATTATTGGACTTAATCATAATATTGGATTTATTGGGGTTATTGGTTAAAGAAAAAAATAAAGTCATTGTTACAAATTAATTATGGTTAGATAAAAATATATTGTTGATAATTTAAATGCTGGCTAGCTAATAATTGCCTAATTTTCTATTTGAACCCTAGTTTGGGTTTAATAATAATATTGTTAATATTGAGATTTTTGAATAAAGAATAATAAGGTATTGTCAAAGAATAATTATGGTTTGACAAAATGTTCTAATTTGGACAGCCAACAACATTATTATTAGGGCTAGGTAGTGATTCTATTCTTGTTAAAATTTTGACCTAGGGATAAACAAATGCATTGCTATCTTGGGGAAAGTAATTCGCGGAATAATTTTACTAATGTGTTAAACTAAACGTTTCCTTGGTGGTACAATTACTGTTAAGGGAATGGTAAGAAATTGATCATTCTTGTGGGGTCTTTTATACACCTGTAGTAAATTTTGGATCATGTGTTCATATAGAGAAATTAAACCTTACTTAGCCAATGTAGTAATTACTTTAACTAATGGTTTTGTAAAAGAGGAAAAAAAATTTCTACATTTTCTAGTGAAAATTTTGGGCATGACAAGATGATAGTGATACAGTTGCTTGTTTCTTGCTACTCCAAGAAATTGGTCCTGACCCAAGATGAAACATATATCTTGAAGTTAATTTTTTTTCATTAATGTCACATGCATAATCATAATCTGTATATCCAACTAAAGTATGATCTCTTCCATATTTGTACTCAATTCCAAGTCGATAAGTTCCTTTAATATATTTTAATATTCTCTTAGTTGCTTTCTAATGCTCAATATTTGGATCTTCCATGTACCTGGATACAATGCCAACTTTTGTTTGTGAGAAGCCTCTAGCCACTAGCCTTTCCTTATGTTTTTCAATAGCTCCATCTAATGCGAACTTTATTTTGTAGGTCCACTTGCAACTGTCCACTTGCAACTAACCACACTTTTACCTTTTGAAAGAGTTGTCAATTTTCAAGTTTTATTTTTCATCAAAGAGTTGTACTCATCTTGCATTGTTGCTTCCCATTCTTCTTTTCCTTTTGCTTCCTCATATGTACTTGGAGTTTCAACCTGCATCACCCTCTAAGTCATAAGAGCATAGTTAGCAAACATATTCCCAGAGCCTTCTTGGTAGATTTCTTGAATGCTTCTAGTATTTTGTGTGTCTTCATCATCACTTTCACTTGATGCTTCAACTTGTGTTCCTTCTCATCCTATAAAAGATTGTACACCTTGATTTTGATCATTAGTATAAGTAGATTTATCTTCTTCAATCAAAATTGGAAAGTAAGATAATGTAGGAGAATGATCACTTTCAATATCTTCATCAAACCATACATTCCTTTTGATATGAATTTTATTTGTTTTAGGATTATATAACCTATATCCTTTTGACTCCTCACTATACCCAACCATTATGAACTTCTCACTTTTCCTTTCAAGCTTGTTCCTCTTTTCATTAGGAATGTAGGCATAATAATTACATCCAACGACTCTAAAATGTGACACTGTAGGCTTTCTTCCACTCCATGCCTCTTCTAGTGTTAAGTTCAAAATGACCCTAGTAGGTGTTCTATTCAAAACATAAATTGCAATATGAATTGCTTCAGCCCAAAATTTAGCTTCTATATTTCTAGAGTGTAACTTGCATCTAGCCATTTCTATTATAGTTCTATTTTTTCTTTCTGTAACTCCATTTTGTTGGGGTGAGTAGGAGATAGTTGATTCCTTCTTTATACCATTTTGTTTATAAAAATATAATTTTTTTCATATATTCCATACCTCTATCTGTTCTTATTATCTTTAGAGATCTTCTACTTTTATTTTCTAGTCAATTCCTTAAACTCTTTAAACTTATCAAGCACTTCATCCTTCTTTTTTAAAAATATACCCAAATTCTTCTAGTATAGTCATCAATAAAGGTGAGGGCATACCTTGATCCTACAAGTGATGGTGTTCTAAAAGGACACATTACATCACTATGAACCAAATGTAAAGGAGGTTTTTCTCTCCATGATTTACCTTGTGGGAAACTTTCCGCATGTTGCTTTCCCATAACACATCCTTCACACACCTTACAACTTGGTGAGATTTTTGGAAGCCCATGCACCATATATAATTTATCTATAAGCTTGAGTCTTTAAGATAGTTGACATGTCCCATACGCTCATGCCATAACCTAATCATATCATCATATTTGGAAATAGCAGATGTATTCTCATTTCCACATTTAGAAGTAATTTATTGGAATTTATATAATCCATTCTACATTTTACCAATTGTAGTCACCTTTTAATTATTACTCACATCCTTGATTAAACATTTATCATTGTAGAACTCTATTTTATACCCTTGATTAGCTTGAGTTGAGATACAAAAAGAAGATTTGTCTTCAATTCTAGAACTAACTTCATATTTTTGAACACACCATTATCAACTTGAACATTTCCAATTCCTCTAACTTTCAAAGCACTATTATTTCCTAAATATATTTTCTCTGTATTGCTATCATTTCTTGGTGATTCAAATTGTTCCTTATTATAACACATATGTTGTGTAGCACTAGAATCAATAACCCAATCCTCCTTATAAGAATTATTTTCTTTAACTGCAATATAAAGAGCATTACTTTTAGAATCAATTTTTTTTGTAAACTTATTTGTTTGAACCTTTCTGTATCTTTAATCCTCTTATAACATTCATTTGCTTTGTGACCCAACATACCACAATAATTACATTTCTATTTTCTTTTATTATAATCCTTGGATGGAGTGTATCTATTTTCATACTTCCAATTTTTCTCTCTTGAATGATTTTCTTTTGTATTTTTATATTTTTTTCCCTTTCATTATGAAAGCTTCTTCACTAAATGACTCCCTTTCTTTGATTTGTCGCTTTTCTTCTTGCACTAATTTAGCACATAACTTTTTATATTTTATATTTTATAATTTATCAACGATATCTATCCCTCTTATAAATGATTGATAAGATACTTGAAGACTTTGTAAGATTATTTTCTAAAAAAAAATCATCTATATCCTTTCCAAGAGAGGAAAGTTCATTTTTATTTAACTTTAATTTGCTTAGATGAGGGACTAGCTCTTGTGAATTTGATAATTTCATGTACAATTCTGTGGTGAGAGTTAGAATCCATACATCACCTAAATTTTTATTTGTAATTTTTTTAATACCCCAAACTTTGACTCCATTTCTCTCATTGCGAACTTCTAGAAACACTTCTTGTGAAAGTGTAAGCTTGATCAATGCTACCACCTTTTTATCTCTTTTATCTCAATCTTCTTTTCCTTTTCCTTTTCCTTTTCCTTTTCCTTTTCCTTTTCCTTTTCTTGCTAGTCTTTGTTCACTACCATTAATAATTTCATAGTAATTTTGAAGTGTTAGAAAAATATCCATAAAAGACACCCAATCATAGTAATTTTTTCTATTTAATTTAATTATAGATAAAGGAATACCAATGGAATCCATTATGTTAGATTCTCTCTTTTTGAGATGAGAATTAATAATCAGAAATATCTCACCAATTTTATTTTATTTCTTCGCTACAATATTCCTTACTTCATTTGCCACAAAAATTGTGTTGTTCAAACTCCAATCACAACCTGCATAGTTTAACCAACACTACAAAACCCACAAAGTACAACCCAAAATTTAAAAGGGCTATGATATCATATTGAACAAAATAAAATATTTGAAATGGAATTAATGAGAATGTAGGAAATAAAAAACACTTGAATATATTATCAAATATTAAATTACATAACAACTTGCTGATTTCTTGATAATTACAATGGCAGAGTTGTTGTTGTATTTATAGATTCATAGCAATCTCTAGAATATCCTAGAATGACTAAGAGAAGTCTCAAAAAAGAAAAATATAGAAGAATATGGATGTTTCCATATTTTAGAATATTGGATAAATATTATCTTTACAACTGAGAATTTTTTATATACATTCCACAAATAAACATTATCTCCAACAAAATATAATTGTTGTTGGGTTGATGTATGTTTAGTCATATTTAATATTATTGACATTTCTTCATTTCACACAAATTTAGATGAACTAAATAATTGTAATCATTAAACACAAATTAATTTAAACTTGTTTAAGAATACTAACCTTGCGCTGCTAATTCTTGGTTAGTATAAGAATCTTAATTTTTTTAAATAAATAAAATTTATTTTTCTTAGATAACGTAAATTAACTTTGTTAAGTTTCTTATAAAAGAACTTGATCCCAAAATAAGACAGTGAAGTTATTGAAACGAAATTAATGCATATGGAAAACAAATTTGTTCTATCCTTTTTGAGATTTTCTTGAAATCAAATTAATCTACTTGTAAAATTTGAAGGAAACTAAATGCTCTAAATGCAATCTTTAAGAGTTTTCAATTTTTGCTAATATTATTGGAACATCTTATTTTTATCTTTTACTTGAAAAGTAAATATTTCAATTAAGTACTTTGTATTCAAATTGATGATTTAGTCTCTTTCAGTACCTTATTTTGAGACCAAGTGTTTTTAAGAAACTTAACAAAGTTAATCTACTTTATCCAATTTTTATTCCAACTCTCAAAATGTTGCACCCATCTATGGAAACCCTACATTGTCCTACTCCTAGAAACGCTTCCCTTAGTAATGGCGATGATGGTGACTTCTTGTGTGGGGATTTGTGATTGGATAAAACCTTTCATCAAAAGTTTAAAGAGGCTCAATGCCATGAGTTTGGGCAGGTGAAGTCGCATGTGATGCAACACATGCCCTATGGGTCTTGGGCTTTCAACTATATGCTCATTGGGTGTGACTTGAACAATTTAGGGCTATGGAGAAGGATGTTTTTTCCCTATATTGCTGGTGATTGGGGTGATGTTTCTTGTTTCGGTGGTGCCCGTTCCTTTACCAATCAACCTATTGTGGGGAGTCACATATAGGTTGCATCCGTTCCTAGAACTCCCCATGTTAATCACCCCCTCTACTACTCTGACACCACCCCTATTGTGGTTTTTGGAGGGGAAATAATGAGTGAGGTGGTAGATGAGGCATCCATTTTTAGAAGGGTTTGATTGGGAGGTTTAGAGGTTTTTGGAAAAGCCTCTCAAAACTTCACAACTAGATCTTTGAGACATGGAAACCAATTTTGGAGGGTGGTCTCTAGATTTAACCTTGTGCACGAGGGTTCTTTAAATGGTAGTATTTGACAATGTTTGGGATCATAAAAATGTTCTTTGTGACTACCTATGGAGATGTGGTGAACATATTATTATGTTGAAACTATGGTATCCTTCATTCAACCATGCCTCTATATCATTTGATACCATCCTGATCTAGGTAAGATTATTGAATCTTTCATTGCAATTCTAGTGGTTCTTTTTTTTAAGCTTTAGGTAATTCGTTAGGGAAGTTCCTGGATATTGATGAGGGTTATATAAATTACCTACATATTGCATACACTCATATCTTAGTAGAGATTGACATCACAAAAGAGTTTCCAATGAATTTATGTCTTAAAATTGCCAATGAGTGTTGGACAAAAATGGTGGACTATGAGGGTTTAGCTTTTCACTATTGAAGATGCCTCAAGACTAGTCAGATTATAGCCATTTGTTTCAAGTGAAAGAATGCAAGTCAAGCCACATGGTGGAGAGATGCAACCATACACCATTATTTGGTGGAAAAATATATTTCCAACACTTGTTAGGATGCTAATGATATTGCTTTCCATACAGTCTTAGATGGAGGTCAATGTCCAAAGAACCTGTTATCTCTCACACTTCCTAGGGTTGTGAGTGACTCACACTTTTGAGGGGAGATGGTGCTAAAGCCACCTCATACCACTCAAAAAACATAAAATCCGAACCCCAAACATAAAAATTAGATATCATCATTGTAAAAAGGGGAATGCATCTCCCCAGAGGATAAAGAAGTTACAATGAATTTTGGTAATGAAGTAGGAGAATGTTCAATTATGAGAAGGATAAAGAATAACAATAGAACCTTCAACATGCCTCTTTGTTCCTAGAGAAAAAATGAATCTCAAGTTTCATATTGTGATAAATAATGGTCCAAGTGGATCCCTAAAATTGATGTAGCTTTTAAGGAATTTATATTCTCTTTTTTAATAAAAATTTGCAACCCAGCTATACTTACCGAGCCAAAAAAATTTACTTTATCTAAGAAAAATATATTTTATTTGTTTAAAAAAAATCCATTCTAACCAAGAATTAGTGACACAAAGTTACCATTCTTAAGCAAGCTTAAATTTTTTAATTACTATTTTCAACTAAACTTCTCTAAAAGTAAGAAACACATGTAATAAGTAGAACCTTGATATAAGTTACCATTCTTGCCTCATGTGTGTGTGCCTTGTTTGCACACCCTTTTTTCACTGCAAGTACTAGGATTCAATGTTTGCATGGAAAGAACACTCAGTTGACAAAGGTGTCATGGAGAAATAAAGGCACTACACAACCCCTCAAGGAACATAATAACACAGTGTGAGTATAAAAGGAACAACAAGATATGTGAAATCTCTAAAACACATGTACAACAAAGACACTTTATCTTAGTGCATCTATAAAAGATAAAGTGCATACAAAATATTTCAATTCCTAAATAAAAAAATATAGGAAATACATTTAGAATAGCCAAAAAACGTCACCCCATATAAACAATTTTTTTCCAAGAGTTAAAATGTCCAATTAATTGACTAGAATGTGAAAACAAAAAAATTAAATAAAATATACCTAGATAAAATTTGGGAAAAAGTGCATGGATAGATGTGAGGAGCTCTTAAACACCTTTCCAACACTCTAATAATTGTGAAAAATGGAGAAAATAGTTTTGAGCTCGAGAGTGGAAAAATAACTTTTGACTTTGATAGGATATAGAATGCCCCAATAAAAAAATATAAGAAAAATACCTACAGTATTGGGTAGTGCTCATAACTAAATTTTTGACAATATCTCATTTGCCTAATTTTGATACTTGAGAGCAAAGTTATTGTGATTTTCCCAAAGCTGCTAAAATTGCAAAAAATAATAATTTTCATTTATCAAAAATTTAGTGGACTTGCAGAACAAAAGGTTGTCTTTGGTATATTATAGGTTCAGGGAGCTTAAGGAGGTTCAAGTGAGAAATTACAAGGTGTCGATTGTAGTTAAACCGTGGGAAGAGCCTTTTTTAGCATCTATCAAGAAAAAAGAATTGCAGAAAGCTTTCAAAGTAAATTGTAAGTCTGTGTTAAATTGCATTAAAATCATCATTGGTGAGGACGTATTGCACACAGAATTGCAAAGGATCATATTTCCAACAAATTTACTGTATATCTTCTTATCGAACATTCTGGATTTGGTTCAAAACTTTAATGTGTTAAAAACTATAGCTAGTAAGTTTGTTATCAGACATTACCTGGAAAATGATGCATTACTTTAGAGTGTTCAGCATTACGACTTCACCAAGGGTGATGGTTTGGTGGGAGGTTTATTCCCCAGACATCTAATCCATTATAAAAAGAGGTATGCCAAAATTTTTCAAGTTCCTTCGCAAGAGTATGATGATAAGCATAAGTATGTGTAGGATGAAGGTTCGGTAAACGACCCTCAAAGAGCAGAGAATAAGTCAGCTTCTTTTTAAGCAATGTTTCAATATTTTTCCTGTGGGTGATTTTGTAGTTAGGGATTTCAGTCAGCTATGTGGATAATGTAGTTACAATTTATTTACAATGTCATGTAAAAGGGCGAATATACAAAATTTGTAAAAACTCTATATTTGAATATGTAATGGGTTTTGTGTTAGACAACGTAAAGGGTTACTCAAGGTTGTCTTTGAACATGCAATGGGGTTTGTATTTTGTAAATTTATGGGGGGTTATTTTTTGCAATGTAAAAGGGGGATGCCATCTTTCAATGTAAAGAGGTTTCCTCAGAATGTAATAGGGGGATGTCGTCTGTCAATGTAAAGAAGTCTAGGAATTTTTTGTACTTTCTTGAGCTATAACCAGGGGTTTTCTTCCTAGTTCTTTCCCGCTGGTATGCTCACCTAAACCAGGTTTTTGTAATATCTATATTTTAATATAAATATAACTATAGTGGCTTGCCACTCTTGCCTAAAAAAAAAATTACAAAAAAATTAAAATTGTTACCTAGCTACTATGGGTCTTGCTAGCTAGAACCCATTATCATCTACTAGCTATAATGCATAGATGCAAGAATGCAAGGATGATGATAATGGGTCCTAGCTACTAGGCCATGTTAGGTACCCATTTACAAAAAAACATCTTGCAAACAAAGCAAATGAGATAAACTACATGGGAAAAACCCCCTCTCTAAAAGAGAGAATGCATGCAAACAATCATGTACATGTGATGAAAGAAGTGATGAATGGATGACTCAATAATACCCCCTAAGGAGTACATCCATTATAAATATACAATTGATAGATACCCATAAGAGGGAACATAGAGACTATGTAGCCCCCCATGTAGGAGTTGAAAACTAGCTCACACCTTAGAATCACCTACAAAAAAGAAAAGATAATCTTCCACAAGAGGGTATGGGAAGATAATAGTTTTCCTAATATAATATAATGCAAATTACACAATGGCCTTACTTATAAAGGAAAGGTGAGAGATAGGATTAGACAAGATCATTACATTTGTCTCAATCTTATATCATGAGACAACTAACTCACCTAATATTAAATGACCTAGAACTCAAGAATTAAATTTAAAAAAGATAAGATCTAAATGACAACTAAGAATTATATAAAAAATCCTAGGACCTAAGTAAACTTAACATGTGAAATGAACCTATTAGAGGACTAGATACGTGAAATGTCATATTCACACAACCACCCCTCTTAAGTGCAACTTAGGGAGAAGTAGACTATTACATGTAAATGATACAGAAAAAAACAAAGATGGGTACTGGTTATGAGGCTGGTGTAAGTGCTCCTTGGTTTGCTTGCACAATCAATTAAGAAGACTTTTCACCATCTTCATCCAGGAACCTGATCCTTTTCTAGGTTCTTGCTAGGCTTAGATTATTAGCTAAGTCCTATCTCAACTCTTCTCCAAGAGCCTCACTTCCTATGCTTCACCTTAGAGGACTGACACCATTTGAATTTGCAAAGCTCTCTCCTACACTTAGAAGGCTCTAAGTGCCAATATCACACAAAACATTGAACTGCTTGCAGGGGTGTTAGAGACACTGAAAACATGCATTTCACATTCATTTAGATCCATCTTTGAGGACCTTCAATCTGCTATCTTACCGATTGCATGATTTTGCTTTGAGAAGGCCTATTTGCTTGTAGCCCTTGACAGTGTCCTTTTTGCTTTTCTTGATCAAATTCTCCAAACAACCTGGCAAAAAATTTTCACTTTCAGACACCCTTTTTGGTCCTTCAAAAGATTTACAAGGTTTCAGTTCTCTGTGCCCTCCGTACACTAGTCTCCTAGAACCTAGGGCAAATAGGGCTAATAGGCCTAATTCCTAGGGTTACACTGGTTTCTTGCTCCTCTCTCACACAAATGGATTGGATAGGCCACAATCCTTCTAGCATGTCAAGATGGGACTAAACCCTACCTGGAACCGTACTTGTTCCATACTGTACCTCCTTCCCCTGCCTATGTTCTTCAAATTTTCACTCTCAAACCTCTAACCGGACTTCCCAAGCTCGCCTAGGGTTTGAATTTAGTAATACTTGCTCGACTCCCCATGACTCCGACTACTAGATATATATAGATACATGGCTCCCCTAAAAAATCCATCCACTCTC
>VDFB02009242.1:0-17906 GCA_007258455.2 Sequoia sempervirens | reverse complement strand
AAATCAACTTCATCTACAAATTCAGTTCATTTTTTGATTGAAAAATCTATCTCTGAGTCAGTTAATGCTTGGGTTCAGAATCATAAGAATGTTGGTTCACTATTTTCAAATTGGGATAACTTCGTTTTACAAAATTGGAAACATATAGTTCTCCCATTTAAGGGAAGTTTGAAACAACCACACAATTCAAATATAGATAGGAACACCATTAAATGGTCACCCCCATCTCAAAATCTCTCAAAATTGAATTTTGATGGAGCATTAAGAGGTAACCCTGGAGCTTCGAGAGTAGGTTTTTGTATTAGAGACAATAAAGGTTTTCTCAAGGCTGCTAGAGCTTTTTCTTTACCCCCTGGAATGACTAATATGGTAGAATCATTATCTCTTTTGCATGGGTTGATCTTGGCAAAACAATTGAAAATCAAAGCACTGCACATAGAGGGTGATTCATTATTAATAATAAATGATTGTAAAGAGAGATCGTGCTTCAATTGGGATTTGAAATATATTTTGTAGATTGTCTAGAAACTTTTAGATGAATTTGAAGAGGTTCAAATTTCCCATATTTACAGAGAGGGAAATGTTTTAGCAGACCATCTGGATAATCTAGGTTGTGATAAAAAGGAATTTCTTTATATTCATGATAACACTAACAATAATGATTATACTTGTATCTAGGAGCTGGTAAATTTGAGAAGCATAATTGAAGCTGATTATTCCAAATAACAAATATCTGACCAAGTAATATGCATACATCCTCATATTTACATTGGTGTTGACATCACTAGGTTCTCCATCCATTATATCTGAATGGTTTGAAGCATATAGTATTAATGATGGTTTCTATTATACTCACACCACTCTCAAAGGAAATGTTTTGAAGAATATATTATAAAGCATAAATTTTAATGATGGCTTTGAATTCCTTATGGGTACTCACACCATTCACAAAGGATGACAATTTATCACCTGATGATGTCAGCATCAATTTAAATATTTGGTCAGGGTCACATCAGGACATTCCTTTATGGTTCTTCAAGTTGGCAGAAACCTTTGGGTACAGGATAATTATGTATTGTTACTATAAAATTTGTTGCAAAATATTTGGGCTGTCATTCGACATGTATGGGCATTTATGAGAGCACTATGTTCTATGCATTTAGCTCCTCAAATTTCTATTTATAACGATAGCTTTCTTTAAATTTAGAAAGCATAAATTAATGCTTGCAACATTTGATAGCATTTCCTTGCTAGTGAATTGTTTCTATATGAATTTGCTTCTTGTGCAATGGAACTCCGCCCCTGGAATTACAAAGTCTCATTACTAATCAAATTGTGGGAAAAACCCATTGAAGAGGATATTTCATAGGAAATATTGTAATCCATATTCATAATTGACTGTTTAAGAGTGGATGCATGTATCTGTATCATCTTGGGTATAGAAGTTACCAGTCCTCATGCTCATCATCTCCTCTTCCCTCCACAGGTGATTTCTATCTTTCTTCCAATGCTTTGGATTTGCTTCAATCTCTAAATGAAATTGAGGAATTGGCTAGGAATTATATTAAGTTTCAATTTTGAATGGATAATTCTATTCTTCGAGCTATCCAACAGTATAGTTTTTATAATGGGGAAGGATTTTTTGTGGGCCTTTTCCCTAGAAGATTGGTGCAAAAATGTCAAGGTATTGAGGAAATTTTTGATGCTATTCGACCAGCTTTACAACATAGAAATGAAAATTTTTTGCTGAGGGATTTAAGGAAAAATAGGTGGAGTGTTTGCACGCTAATGGAACTAGAAATTAAGGAAAAAATTTATGCTCTATCTTTTCTTCGTGCATACACTTCACATCTTGCTAACCAAAATTTGCAACTGGACTTGCAATTACGGGTTAACTCTCCAAGCCATATGTCTTCTTCTGCAAGAGCTATGCCTCGTGCGCCATCTCGTGTGGAATCTCAGAGCTCTCAATACTATGCTTGAAGGGCTGGCAATAGAAACATTCCAAACACTCTGCATTCAGAAGGAATGGATGAGAATTCGAAAGGTGAAAGAGCTACAGGTGGAAACATATAATAGCTTTATGGTTCTCTGTGAATTGGTTTTTTGGGAAAATATGAAATTTGTATTGGGTCTTTATATGCGGTTATAAATGGTTATGGGTTTTAAATTTTTGAAAGGGCTGGGTTGATGATATTAATGAAATGTTTTGTAAGGGGTCAAATGCTTAAAGCATTAAAAATTGTAAGGGTTGGGTCAATGATGAATTTGTGGCATTATGTAAGGGTTGGGTTTTTGAACATTTTGGGTCGTTTCACAACTAGTAAGGTGGTTCATTGGGAAGGTTGTCTTAGTTAGTGTCATAGGTTAGATTGGGATAATGCTGAATTTTGGAGTTTCAACACTCTTTGTACAAACAATTTGTTTCTATTTTTTCATGCTCAGGGCTATAACCGAAGGTTTTCTTACTGGTTCTTTCCTGCCGGTATGCCCCCCAAAACCATTTTTTGTGACCTTTTATTTAATATATATTAAAATATAATAGTGGCTTGCCACTTTCACCAAAAAAAAACAAAAAAAAAAAAAATTCCTTTTAAGGAATTTATTTAAAAGTTCACCATTCTAAGCTACTATATTCAATTTGAGGTCCCTATGAGAGATATTTTTCAAATATTGAGATTCAAGATAGGATTCAAAATCCTCAACAACTAAATCCCTTTAAGAGTTAGAGGGATGATCATTATTTTATTCCAAGATAATGGAAATTGATCCTTTACTCTTTGAGGGATGGTTTTTGTAAGGTTTCAAGTGAGTGACATACAAAGCACACACATGGTGACCTTTAAAACACCAAGATTTTATCCCAAGAACCAAAATTTGATTATAAAGTCATAGAAGTAGGGTGGCATGTCTAAGCTTATATACAAATAAGTACTAGCAAAGACTATCATTCTTCATAATTTTGTAATTTGACCTATAACAAGCAGTTGATTAAAAGATCTTGCAATACTCATGAATACTTCTTCCCCTAAATTCATGGGTAAACCAAATAGAATCATCCAAATTAAGGCTATGCTGATGTGATGCAATGCTAGAGGAAGAAAATCACTCCCACAATCTCAACTTAACAAAACTCAACCCAATTCTATTGTCCTTTCAATTAGGACTCACCTTCTTTCACTAAACTCTTGATTTCAAAACTCTCAAACTAAGAATAAGGCCCAAAACCAAATGTAGACTCCTCATAACACCTTAAGCAACTCCAAATAACAAAGACCAAAACCAATTTACAACTCAAACATCTCAAATAAGAGAATTCACAAAAATGGACTGTTAAATAGGCTGCCACTATTCATTCCATCTTGCTCTTGCTACAATTTAAGACTCTCTTATCTCCCAATGTGATTTAATGGCAATCAAGACTCCACAATTGAACCTTCTTTAAAGTATTTTATGACAACTCAAAATGGAAAATAACAACTTTGTAGATACTGTCCTAAATAGGACTGTGATAACTTTGTCCCAACAAGATAGTTATTAAACAAAGGCTTCAAGCTCCTCAATACACCACACCAAGTCAAGAAACATACTCACATACAACCAAACATCTCTTCAAACCAATTTAACTCTTGGAGGACTCAAAAACCACGATCAAAATTCATAAAATCCCACTGTTCACAGTTGTTACCAGTCATTTACAGTATTTATAGTCCTAGGGCTTATTGATTCTACAAGCTCAAATCGCAAATACCCTTCACCAATATTTCAAACATATTATTTTGGACCTGAATAAGCTTATTACACCATAAAAATTTCCATTTCCATGAACGATTCACTAAACCCTAGGAGCTATACAATTCAACTGATTCCAAAACTCTGTTTTCTCCAGATTTATAGTCCTATTCTCCAATCTCTTACACATTTATCTAAATCCTTTTGTTTGAAAATTTAAGAATAAGAAAATAGACGTTATGAAGATGCTTTCCACCAAAAAATAGGAATTTCTAATTATTAAATTAAGAGAAACACAAAATCTTTAGTCACTGTTTACCCTAATAGAGGTTTTAACTGTTTGTAGAAAAATTGCAAGAACTTTTTCAAAATCCAACCAAATTGGATAAAAAAAAAAATGAATTGGAAGGTGATTGAAGGATCCAACAATTACAAACAATTAGAAATCATTTCCTGCCTGTACTAGGCCATACACAACCAAGAAACATAAATGTTTTGAAGAATTATGCTTAAAAACAAAGCTTTCATTGATCTACTTTATTTATTCAATCACCCACAAATATCCAAACGTACAATGACATTTTTAAAGGAATTTCAAACTGACTCTTCACCTTCTAACTAATTTCCAACTGCCTATCAATGCCTCAAACCAAAATGACCTTTCATTTTCCATATGTTGCTTTTTGCAACTTTTCAATTTTTGCATATTTGTGACAATTTTTGAATACATTACCATTTTTTTTGCAAAATGTGGCATAATAATCTCCTAATGACCCTAATACATGGAAAAAATGAATTGAATGACCCTTGGACTATGTTGAAACAACAAAATTTGATCAACCTTCAAAATTTGTGTGTCATAGGCAAGATGCTCCTGCATCATGATGTTCTCTTTATGTAGGCCAAATCCTAAAAACTAGTTTAAGAATAAACCTAATTTACCTAAAATCTAGGGCTCTTGACCAAAGAAATCTCAAGGTCCTCCAAAGAAGAGAAAGAGAATAGGAACAAGCCTCTTAACATAGTGGATATGTACAATTGACCCTTTGGAAATCAATTCTTTTTTATCCAAGCCTTGATATAATCAATATTCAATCTTCGACCCAAGAACTTTCCTACCAACAAAAAAATTATCTTAGTCACTTCTTTATCCACCACTTTGTTAGGAATGTTGAAAAAATTGCATATGAATATGAATCATTTTAAAAATACACTATGATGAGGGTCTCTTCACCCTTCCCCTTATTTAGAAAAGATAGGAATGAAGCATTTCCAAAAGATTTTAGAAAACCATGCCCATGATTGACCCATACTACCAGACAAAGAGATGTCATTGTCCTTCTTCAAACCACTATTGAAAATGAGACATGGAAAGTGGATATTTAACATGACTTGGAGATTCCCTGTCACCTTGAAAATCATTCCTTGTGTCTAGTAGAGGGTGGCTTTTGGGCAAAGGAAGAACCTTTCCCAAAACTTTGTGCACACCATCTACAATGCTTGAGCCAAATTAAAACATATTTATAGTTTATTTATTTTTTATTTTTTGAAGGCTTAAGGTATAAATAATTCAAGGGGGGCCATGAAAAATATATGTTATATAATTTAGCTAAGGTTTAAATTTACATTGCATAAGGATTGAGTTACAATATTTAGTTGTGGAAAAAATTAGTCTCTTAAGTTTAACTTTAATTTATTGTTGTATTTGTAGCTCAAATTTTTGTGAGTATTTCCTTATAAATATTGTAATGTGTACAAAATTTAAGGGGAGTAATGATAAATTATATTTAATGTTTTGCTAGGTTTGTAGGTTACACTATATCATCTAGAAGAGAGAAACAAATAGTATAGGCTCTTGGATTCTATAATATTCAATGGTTACATTATTTTTAACACGGGTCACAATTTCATTAAGTTCAATATAGTTGTGATGAGTACACATGTATTACTAATACCCTTTATCTAGACATCAACAATCTCTTCCTTTCTTTCTTTTTCCTCTTTAGAGATGAAAATAATCCTTATATGTTATAAGGAAATATTATAGCATTTTGTCCATAGTCTACTTTAGATATGCTTCTCCTACAATAAGTTTTAGCTTTTGAAATATTTTATATGGCTAGTATAGTCCTAAAATTATATTTGATTTAAATTATAGTTTCAATAATGTCCAAGATTAAAAAGGAAATGGATATGTAGATAAAAAAATAATATATGATAAACCTATTTATTGGAGATTATGTACATTATAATCTAACATCATTTTGTTTTCACTAACCTCAAAGTGAAAATGGTATATTTTATCTACCTATTTTTTTGTAGGCATTGTCCATCTTCTAGTCTCACACCTAACATGCTGTGACATAATCCTTGACTAATTTATTAACATTTTCACTTTTCATTTTCTTTTTTCTCTCATATAATTTTTTTCTCTTGATCACATGTTGATCACATGTAGGATTGAATTGTTTGACATAATATATTATTATTTTTTACTTAAGTTGTTTTTTCCACACCTTTTGAATCTCTCACACATATTTTTAGATGAGACCTAGTCCTTTGCTAGTTATTAAAATTTTCACTTTCCAATTTCAAAATAATTCAACAAGAAAATCACCACTCAATGCATTAAATAAACCTTTATAATACAATAAGAATTTTTAAATTATGTTAATATTCCTCTAATAGCATGGACATCATGTCAACATTAACATCATGTATTGTATAAGAATAATATAATGATAATTTCACCGCTATTATTACTCTAATAGAAAAATATCTTAAACTTGTTGCTACCACATTTATTGCAATGTTATGACCTTGCTCATATGAACAAAAATTACACAAAAAACCAAGTTTTATTACATGAAATCATGAACCCAAGATAAATGAGTCCATCCAAACACCCCATGTGATTCTTCACATACCCCAAGAGTATCCTCACAAATTATTAAAGTGTTTATTCACATTCCAAACCTTCCTCATGATGTGGTCAAGGATAGGGGAAAAATGAGTCAACCTTGTCCTTGTAACAACAAGAAATTTAATTCAACACAATAGTTAGAAAACATACATAATATGATTTTTAACCACACTGAGTTGCACCCATATTTTATTTTTTGTAATGCACTCTTAAACCCCCAATATTACATGGGTGGAAAATAAAGAAATCTCCTGCTCTAATGAAATCTATAAAAAGTTAGTCCTAAAAGGTATTAATCATTGAATAACTTCAAATCAAGGACCTTCATTCAATTTGAAGGAATGAGACATACCACATGCCAATGGAGTTCAAATGAAGGCCAAGGAAATTCAAGTGAAGGTCTTTTTTTTCATAATTTTAATGTTGTACACAAATTTATACCCATGTGAAGGGGCCTTCAACTGAAGGAATCTTTGATTATGAAGGTCCTTATTTGAACTTTGAACTTTTATTTGCCTAGTTTAAAAAATGTTCATTTAAGATAGATATCCATTAATCAAATGAAGTCACCATGTTATGATATTTTACTTGAGCATAACCCTTAGATGAAGCTTTGTGAAAAGTATAATTGCTAATATTTTAATTTAATCTTTATATTTATTTTTAATTTTATAGTGAACATAGGTTTTTACCAAACATAAATGATGTTTGATTGACATAGCACAAAATTATATTTTAAAAGTAGATTTCTTTGAAAATTATGTTCACCCTTCTTATTGATTACCTTGTTTCTGTATACATCTAAAAATGGTCATGGTTAATCAAGCTTGTTAATTAATTAAATATGAATTATTTAATTAATCTTTTAAAGTCATCTACATATAAATAAATTTATTTATTTATTTATATCGTTCACTTTTATAATTCTTCTACCTTAATTAAATAAATAAGTTTATTTAATTATTACCATCTTCCATCTCCCTCTTAATTAAATTAAATAAATTTTATAATTTATTTATATTAATTGTCATATTATTCTAAATTTGAATATTTGAATTCAAATAATGGAATATTCCTCCAAACACTTTCTTCATCTCACAGTTAAATTAAATATTACAAATATTTAATTTAACACCTTTTTCTCATTTCATGCATAATTAAATATTTTAAATATTTAATTACCTTCCATTTTCATCTCTCACACATAATTAAATATTAAATATTTAATTATGGAAACTTCTAAATTCTTTGTCACATGTAATTAAATAAATTTATTTATTTAATTGTGGGATTTATCTTCAACTACAAAACCAACTCATAACTAAAGATGACAAATGGCAAGTTGCCTCTATTTTTGAGTGAAAGGTTTTGTGGGAAGGAAACATCTTCCATTATTCTCTCAACCTTCCATCTTTTTCTCAACTTCCAGAATCTCTCACCGTTCATCTTGACAAGCTTGATTTCAACCGTTGATCACATCAGCCAATCATAATCTTTCAAAAACTCTATAAATACCCCTGCGAATCCAAGCATTGGTTACACACACATACACACGCATTAGAGACAGGCGATTAGCATTTTAGCATTATTATCAGCTTTAATATTCATAATTTCATAATTTTACATTCTAGCAATCATGTTTCTAGTTTAAGCATGATTAATCATATCTTAGCTTAACATGCATTCATCTTTAATCTCGTTTTCTAGGAAGACCGTTTGTTGAGCCTAGCACACAATTTGAGAGCAAGCTGGAACCAACAAAAACACTGGAGATAGAGGACAATGGGACGTCATTGAAGAAACTGTTGTTTTAAGAGTTTGTTTATCTTTTAATTAGTTTTCTTCAATATAATGTTGCATTGGTGTGTTTTGATTTAATTTTGAATCTACATTTATTGTGCACTTAAAATCGACCACACATTTTCTAGCGCCCACCGTGGGGCATTTTCCCCATTTTTGACATCTACTTGCATGTTTTTTGATAGGATTTTGCATTCTGGAGTTGGGCTTTCTGAAAAATTTCACATTTTAGTGCATCCCTGGGTTATTTTAGCGCATCCAGGACTTCTTTCGGTGCATCCGGGAACTGTTTCAGCGCATCCAACAATTTCTTTAGCGCATCTAGGGAACATAATAGTGCATCCATTTAGCTCACTTCATTTAAAATTGTCTAATTTTTTTTTTTTGCATTCTTAGATTAGTGCATTTAGGATTTCTTTTAGCACATTTAAGGTTTTTTGCAATGCTTATGAGGTCTATTTTAGCGCATTGACTATTTGTTTTAGCGCATATGTGTGATCTTTTAGCGCATGCAAGTTGTAACTAAACAAGGTTCTAAGTCTGACGCCTTCTGCAGATATGACCTTTTCTGGTTTAAAAAGAAGCAACCTTAGGGTAGACACAACAATTTAAAATGAACCAATCCTAGGATAGACATGAAATTTAAAATGAAGCAACCCTAGGGTAGTCACCACACATTATTTTTGCTGTTAAAATGAATCCCATGCTTGTTGTGAAGCAATATCTTCACATAGATTAAATCATTGTCATTTGGGCTCTAAAAAGAACACTGTCTGCTTTGTCTGTGGCAATAGGTCTATGCTCTCCCCTTAACTGGGTGATCAGAATACCAAACTTTCCTTTTCAATTTATGCAATTTTAATGCTTTATTACATCCTTTAGAGGGCCTGCTCTTGTGGGAAAAAGTACTCACCCAAGAGGAACGACCTTAGTGGGAACAACTAAAGCCAAGTTTTCCAACCCACTATAATCAAAAGTGAATTGGGGGAAAGTCCGCAATTCGATGGTAGTGTGCAAGATAACCATCCCCAAAGCCTTTGTTCTAAAGGTTGGGAGGTCTCCTAAGGGAGTTTATTATTGCCGCACCAAATGGAAACCCTTACTAAGAACTTAGTGTAGTAGCCAACCGTGTCAGTCTCTAAACATCCTAATAATCACAGTGCAAGGGGAGGGAAGAATCTACCCCCAAGACACTCACCATATAACTACCATGGACTATTTTCTCAGAGGATCCGATATCCACTTCTGTCACTCTAAGTACACGCCTGGAAAAGAAAAAGACACGGGTTCCCCTTCGGGGGTGACACGACTGTGTGAGTCGACGCAGTTCTAAGATGTGGGCTATGGTTATTATGATGACCTACTTGAGTACTAAGAGTGAGTCTTCCTGAATTGTCTGTTATGTGCAAAACATGTGAAAACTCTTTTTGAATTTTTTTTTGAACATACACTTGATGTTTAGTATAAGGCTTAAAAACAACTATTTTTAGAGTGTTTACTGTGTTTTCAATCACATTAATTCAGAAAAAAGATCATCCAAAATGAACATGCAAAACTTCAGCTGAAACTACTCAAGACTGTTCAGAAAACTACCTTGGAAAACTGTTTTAGCACATCTAGAGTGTATCTTAGTGCATATGAGGTCTGTTCTAATGTATCCACTGGTTAGTTCAGCACATTTAGAGCTTGTTTTCATGCATTGAGTGTTTTAGCACATTGGCTGAATATTCTATAAACAGTTTTTGGTCATTGTCAAAACATTTTTTTGTAGCACATTTGAGACATATTGTAGCACATCCGAGGTCTACTGTAGCACATTTGACTGTTTCTCTAGCGCATATGCCTATTTTTGCAATGCATATAGGGCACAGAGAAGTGCATCTGTCACTTTCCAAAATTTTTACTTTTGACAGATCTGAGTTTGTAACATCTTTAGTCCAGTAGCATCTTGACATTTCTCCCATGCTTAGAGAGTGGAAATCAACCAATTTTTTTAGAAAATTGATTGCCAATAGGATCAAGAAACCCAAGAAATATTTAGGTTATAAGAAAACCTTGCAACAAAGAGAGTTTTTGTATAAAAGTTGAAACATCTTGCTCCATTATCACGAGTTTCTCCATAGGTACCAAGATTTTGTTAGGGGATTTACTGACGAGTACGCTATAGAGCCTTTATATTCCCGAGCCTATTTCCAAAGAAGAGCTCTATCACAACGACACAATCACAATCAACCTCTCAACTTTGATTATCTACCACAACCTTCCATTGAATATCCAACACATCCTAGCCAAATTCTTCAGTGATCTTAACTAGGTTATTTGATATACTTAATCATTCTTCAAAAAGAAGGATCAAATCTTAAAAGTGCACCTTTCAAGAAAATTTCTGATTATTGAGTCAACTTCCCCAACAGGATTCTGATATCCTTCATCATTGGAAGCCACAATCAAGAATTAGGAATGTCTTTGATCATATCATAATATTTTCATCTTATCGGATCAAAACATCACCATTTTGACACTTATCAAATTGTGATCTAAGTTTAGAAGAACATTTCGAAATCATATGCCTATTTTTACAAGATCTCAATACAATAAGCTGAAAGAGGATATTCAACAAGAAGATTGTACCAGAAAAACTCAAGAAGAAGGTGAGAGTAGTAATCCCCTTTATAGTGTGAATCATAATCCCCTTTTCAACAACAACATGGATAAAAGAGAAAAAAATCCTTTCCCCTTTGACAGAGACATGAGTAGAACTCCTGTAGATAGTGATGATGAACGAGATGAAGAATGTCACCTTAGAGAGGCCGAGCAAGATCCCAAATTTCACAAAGCCTTAGAAAATATTTTGGAGCACAACAAAGAGAAATATTTCCTACATTTGGCTGACAAAGGAGCTAAATTGCCTCATGATTTTGATACTGAGAACTTAAAGAGAAGTCTTGATGAAACACCCTTGTCTGATCTTAGTGCCTTGTCTCAATAGATTAAAGCTCTACAAGGACAAATTAAAGACATGCAAGGGGGAACCATAATGAAGACATATGCTCTTGATGACATATGTCCTTACCCTTTTGACTGATGTCTCAACATGATCCCATTTCCCAAGCATTGTGAAATCTCAAAGTTTGATAATTATAATAGGAAATCAGATCCAATCGATCATATTAGAGACTTCTGAAATATGACTTTAGCGTTTTCCAATGAGGATACATACTTGATGTGTTTGTTTCCTAGGAGTCTTGGAGGCCAATCACTATAAAAAATCACACCGCCTATCAAGACATTTGAGGAATTGATTAATGAGTTCATATCACAATATTCCTACAACATACAACATCAAATAACCATGATTGATCTCTACAAGGCTAAATAGAAACCTGGTGAACCATTCATTACATTTCTTCAGAAATGGAGAAGATTGTTCACTAGATACCCACGTCATGTTCCTGAAAAGGAAAATATCACCACTTTGATAAACAACTTAGATCAAGAGATGAGCTATCATCTTAATCTTCATTATCCTCTCTCTTTTCAGAAATTGATTGAAAATGCCATCACCATTGAAGGTTCCTTAATCCAAAGAGGGATAATAAAACTAGGACAATCCTAGCTCTTCAAATCACCACAACAATGAAAAATCTAAGTTTTGGACTCACAACAAAAACATGGTGAATGATGGTTTTGTAGATGCAAATCATGTCTCGACTAAGCCATTTGTTCTTAGTACTCCAAGTGCTCCTCACAACAATAACTATAACAACGTCAACTCGGTCACAAATCAAGGAAACAATCCTCCTCCTCTAAGGAATAACATGAATCAAACTTTTACTCCCAATCAAGGGAATGCCAACAATCAAGGTTATCATGGAAACAATAACAACAACAATGCCTTAGGAAATACCCCGAACACAAATCCACAACGATCTTCGTTCTTCTCTAGCAGAAGAACTTTTACTCCACTGGGTCAATCTCTAGAATCTGCATTCAAAGAGTTGATGGCTAAAAATTTTCTTAATTTTTTGCCTCAACGTAACTTTGAACGTAGTGTGAAGCCTCCATCATGGAATGATGCATACTATTGTGACTATCATCGGTGCAAAGGCCATCATACAAATAATTGTCAAGCCTTGAAAAATGTCTTCTAAGACTTAATCGAAAATGGCACCATCACAATAGAAGGAAACCAACAATCAAACGAAGACCACCAAACATTTCAAAACCCTTTTCCCATCTATCAAAAGGGTGAGTCTTTTGGAAAAAGTGTGAATCATATCAACGATCATATAATCAATCATATCTACACTGACGACGAATGATTCAATGTTATAAAAGTTAAGGAGAAGATGGAATATAGAAAATTCAACACAACAACAAGGGCACAAGATAAAGTTGTCTTAAAGGGTGCTTCTTCAAAATCCACTGTGCCCCCACCTCAACATCAATATGACTTAGTCAATCAACTTCAAAAAACTCCTGCTCAAATTTCTATCTTAGAACTCCTGAAGATTTCCCCAGTGCACACAAGGAAATTCTAGAAAAGGCCCTCATTGAAACAACTGTATCCATTGATCTGGATGTGGACCAATTTCAATCCATGGTGGGACACTTGTCCTCACCCACATGCCTCTCATTCTTTGAAAAAGATGATGTTTCCATGAATCATCCCCATAATTCATCATTATAATTAGAAGTCATGATCCACAAGTTTCGTGTCAGACACGTCCTAATAGATAGAGGTGCTGGTTTGAACATATGTACCGTGAAGTTAGTTCATGCTTTAGGATTTTCTGAGGACTCCATTGATCCCATAAGAAAGATTACTATTAAAGTCTGTAATGATGAGGAAAGAGCGTCCAAGGGTTTAATCATATTTCTGATTAGAGTGGGACCTGTTATCAAGAATACTTTCTGTCAAGTATTAGACCGTGATCTTGCATACAACATCTTGTTGGGTCATCCATGGATCCATGAAATGCAAGCTATCCCATCCACATATCATCAATGTCTTAATTTTCCTTATGATGGACAAGAGGAGATCACAATACCAACTGATAATTCAAATAGTCAGACTTGTGCCAACATCAAAGCTAGTCAAGATACTTTGGTTCCCAACAATTGAGAAGATATTACTAGTGCTTCTCCCAAGGTTGATACATAAATCAGTCAGTTAACCAAAAGATTTGACAAGCAATTACGGTTCAAGGACAATGGAGTAGGGGAGTACTCTCTCTGTCTTGCTAATATACCTACATCACCTCGGTCACATGGACAACCTTCTATCACACAACAACAAATATTAGTAGCGTCAACATAAACACAACCACTAACAGAGCCAAGTACAAAATTTAATGGACAATTTATCAAAGAAAAATTCCCCATGGAAGATCCCGAGGATAGAGAAGTTATAAATTGGCTCTATAAAGATGAAGACGAAACAGTTATCAATGTCAAGATACCAATTGATCAATATGGTAAAGGGTATTCAATCATGCAAAAGATGGGCTATGATGGAAATGGTCCCATCGAGAAAAGAAAAGGAGTAGTTGAGCCTATTCACCTTCCAGGACTTGTTGCAAAAGATAAAATAGGACTAGGCTATGATACTAACTCAAAAGAAAGAGCATCCAAGTAGTTGCATGATACTATCCTCACATTGCAAGAAGGTTTCAATACAAGAGAAGCATGTTTGACAACAATTCATAATTTCGTGGATAATAACTCTGACATAGACTCTGGTGAATATGAATGGGACACCATCTACAATGATGAGTTTTGGAGGGAAACAAATATTGATGTGGCACACAAGTACACCCCAACTCTGATCGAAGGAGAAGAGTCAGGGTCCCAACCGCAAGAATCTGAACTACAAGGTGACTATGATTCTAGTGATACTGAGTCAGTTTTAAATGAACAAGACTATTGTGAGAACATTATCATCATTGATTTTCCTCATACCTCAAATCCTACAGAAAACTCCGTTATGACCATAACCATAACCAATTTCATGCAACCTAATGACCCACTACCTTTGATCCATCCTGATCTCATTGACTAGAATCTATCCAAACCTATTGATATACCTATGTTTCCAAGCAATGAATCTATCATAAACTTCCTTTCTGCAGACAACACAAATGATTGTTCCACTAGCGATTTTTGGTAGTCTTTAATAAGGAGAGTGTCAAGTCTCCTAGCTACAAAAGTAAAAATAAAAAAGAAAGATCTAATGGTGAAAACCAGAATCTAGCAGTGTTAGATCAAACAAAAGATAAAACAAAGAGTGTATCAGATGGTGAATTTTTTTTTAAGACACCAAATGATGGGAAGCTTGAAACTCTCCCTAAGCACTATCATGAGCAATCACCTATCTTGATTGAGCCTACAAAAGAGGTTAATCTTGAAACTACAGAACAACCAAGGATTCTATAGTTAGCTGCGTCAATGATAGATAAAGAAGTACCCAAGTTCATGGAATTTCTAAGAGAAAATCAAGTCAACTTTTCCTGGTCTTATGCAGACATGCCAGGTCTTGATCCCAATCTCATAATGAATCACTTGTCCATCAAACCAGGAGTTAAACCTGTGAAACAAAAACTTAGAAAGATGCATCCTCATGTTGCACTACTGGTTAAGGAAGAGCTCAGAAAAATCCTTGATGTGGGATTTATAAGATCAATCGACTATGTAGAATGGATCTCCAACATTTTTCTTGTGTCCAAACTAGACAAACGTATTAGAGTGTGCATAGATTTCAGAGATCTTAATAAAGCATGTCCTAAGGATAACTTCCCACTTCCAAACATTGATATTATAGTTGATCTGACAGCTGGCCATGCCATGTATTCACTAATGGATGGTTTTTCTAGTTACAACCAAATCAATATTATGCCTGAGGACTAGGAAAAAAAAATTTCACATGTCCATGGGGGACTTATTGTTGGAATGTCATGCCTTTCAGTCTAAAGAATGCTGGGGCTACATATCAAAGAGCCATGACTACAATTTTCCATGACATGATGCACACATTCATGGAAGATTATGTAGATGATATATTGGAAAAATAAAACACAAGAGAAGGACATCTTGAAGTATTATCCAAAATCTTTGCAAGGTTGGAAAAGTTCAAAGTTCGCCTTAACCCCAAGAAATGTGTTTTTGGGGTCACATCTAGAAAAATCTTAGGATACATAGTATCAACAAAAGGGATTGAATTAGATCCTACCAAAGTGTAGGAAATCATGGAAATGCCTCCACCAAGGAATATTAGTTAGTTGAGGTCATTATAGGGATGACTTCAATCTATACGAAGGTTCATCACACAACTGGTAGATAAAATTCTACCTTTCACACATCTATTGCATAAGAATGTTCCTTTCAAATGGCATGAAAAGCGTGAAATGGCCTTTCAACAAATCAAGCAGTACTTAATGAACCCACCGGTTCTAGTACCACTAAATCCAGACAAACCGCTAATCTTATATATTGCCGCAATAGAGACATCTTTGGGGGAATTATTAGCACAGGAGGACTCTACATGAAAGGAACGTGCAATTTATTACATCATCTGAACGCTAACAAGTCATGAAATCAACTACACTTTCATTAAGAAGGCTTGTCTAGCAGTAGTCTTTGCCTCACATAGATTTTGGCACTACATGATAACTCATACAATCAATCTTGTTGCAAAGATTGATCCACTCAAGTATCTGCTCAACAAGGCTACATTAACAGGAAGGTTACCAAAATGGGTTATGATCCTGAGTGAGTTTGACATCCATTATGTTGATCACAAAGCAATCAAAGGACAAGTTATCACTGATAAACTAGCTAAAGCACCACTACAAGCAAAGCATCCCATGCACATTGAATTTCTAGATGCTAATGTCTTCACTACAGAATCCAAACAACCATGGTCATTATACTTTGATGGTTCTTTTACTCAACATGGATCAGGGGCAGGCATACTCTTTGTCACCCATCAAGGACATACCATTCCTTAGTCATATAGGCTAATGTTTCCATGTACCAACAACATAGCCGAATATGAAGCTCTAATCACTAGACTCAATATCGAATTGGAATGGAGGATCACAGAACTACAAGTTTATGGTGACTCACAGTTAGTCATTAATCAAATTAATGATGATTATCAAACCAAAGATGACAAACTATTGCCATACAAGAAAATGGTTGATGACTTCAAGAAGTACTTCGTGGATATCAAGTTCATATAAATTCCAAGACTTGATAGCAAAAGCAGCTAATTCCATGGCCACGATCACATCATTGTTGCAACTCCCAAAAAATCAGGCTCACTATGAATTTCTGGTGGAACAATCATTTACACCTGCCTATGACACACCTGAAAGAAAAATCATTTTCCATTTAGTAGGATCTGATTCACCTTGGTATGGTAAGATTTATGCCTACCTAAAAGATGACATCTTGCTACTTGAATTATCTCGAAACCAAAAGCACAACTTTATCCACCAATCCTCTCACTATTCTCTTATCACTGACACCCTTTATCACCGCTGTCTTGATGGTACTTTACTTCGATGTCTTGAACGTGATGAATTTGATAAGTCTTTACAAGAAGTTCATGGTGGTATTTGTGGTAGTCATTCAAGTGGACTGACCTTATCCAAGAAATTGATTAGAATGGGTTATCAGATGCAACCTAAAATGGTCACCTAGACTTTGGGCCCCATTTATTTAATTTGTCAACATCAACTTTCTAAATCAATGATTGTCGCATTTTCAAATCAAATTTCTTAATCAATTCATAGCTATTTCAAATGTTTCAATTTTCCCTAAGGTTTGAATGTTTCATTAATTTTATTTAATCAAAAGAAATAAATCCCTTTTAATAAATAAAATAATGTTATTTAATTGAAGTTAATATTACTTAAATAAAATGATGCTATTTAATTAAATCTATTTTTAATTAAATAATTTTATTTTATTTTATTAATATTCATTTCTAAATTACATAATCTTATTTTATTTTTATTAAAAGAGATACCATCCAAATTAAATTAAATAAATGAAATATCCTCTCAAGAATATCCTGTGATGAAAAAAATGGAAACAAATCACTTAAAAGGGAAATAAACTAAAAAAGAATTCCAATCAAGATTTGTTTCTATTTTTCTATTTATCCCACATTGTTTCTGAATTTGCCTTCAATTCTACTTTTGCCTATAAAATGAGCCCTCTCATTCTCATTTCAAAAAAAAAGAAGAAAGAATCACGAATTTTTACATCAGATTTATGCTACAAATTTGAATTTTATCACTTGAGATTACATTAGTTTTAATGGTACATCTTATTTTTAGAGCATATAGTTTAATATTTACATTTTAGCTTAATCTTCATAGTAGATTAATTTGCAAAATAATTCATTTATGGCATTGCATGTAGATTTCAAGCTTCATTTCAATAA
>VDFB02009241.1:0-15251 GCA_007258455.2 Sequoia sempervirens | reverse complement strand
TTCTACTTCCTCAAGTAATAAGAGTCAACTAAATTCTTTGTCAAAACTCTTTGAGAAAAAGGTTCAGTTGAAGGACAAAGGCATGGGCGAATATTCTTTTGAGCAATCCTTATGTCTTTCACAACTCCTACCTTCTCTGAAATCCTATGGACAACCATCAACATCAAGACAACAATCCTCATAACCAACCACACTCTTTTATGGTAAGTTTGTAAAAGCAGGCAACCTAGTGGATGAATTTGAAGACAAGGATGTTTTAAACTAGTTGTAAAAAAATGAAGAAGCATCACAAGAATCAACTTCCAATGTGCTAATAAAGCCCTATGGTAAAGGGTTTACAATCCTAGAGAAGATGTAATATGAAGGAAAAGGTCATGTCAGAAAAAGAAAAGAGGGTATCGTGGAACCAATACAGCCCACCATAACAAATTCAAAAGAAAAAATAGGGCTAGGATATAGAGAAGAGACAAAGGAAGAAACCAAGCAGCAGATTTGTGAGTGAATCCTCAAATTGTGAGATAGTTCAGAAATAGACTCCAATGAAATGAATGGGACTTGCTATTTGAAGAATCTTGTCATGACAAAGAAATTGATGTGATAAAACGGTATGCACCAACACGTATGGAGGGACAAAGCTAAGGGTCTAGACCACTTGAAATTGGATCACTACATATCGATGACTCTAGTGAAGATGATCAAACTTCAAGCGAGATAGATCATTTGGAGGAGAGTAATATCATAGACCTTGACATTTCTATCGAACACTTTGACAATGTTTCCATCATGACACTCACCCCTTTTGACCTAAACCAATCCGATGATTCCTTTCCATTGGTACACCCTGAACTTATTGACTGGGACCAAACAGAGTTGTTTGACATACCTATCTTTTCAAATGACCACGTCATTGTTAACTTCCTTTGCTCTAAAAATACCAAAACAAGTTCCACTAGTGAATCTCATAATGAAGCTTCTAACATGGGGAGTGCCAAATCTCCTAGCTACAAAATGAATATCAAAAATCAATCTAATGGTGAAAACCATTTAATGACAGTATTAGATCAAGAAAAAGTAAAAATAAAGAGTGCATCTAATGGTGAAAACCTCTATGAAGCATCGAAGGATGGGATATTTGAAACTCTTCCCAAGCACTATCATGAGAGATCTTTAGTATTGGTTGATCCCACACAATCCATCAACATTGGTAAAACTAAAACAGTGAAGACCCTACATCTAGTAGCATCCATGACAGAGGAAGAAAACCAAGCCTCACCAAATTCTTTGAAGAATGGAAAATCAACTTTGGGTGGTTCTACGCTAACATGACAGGGATAGATCCAAATATTATAATGCATCATTTATCTCTACCACCTAGGGTGAAGCCAGTAAAGAAAAAATTGAGAAAAATGCATCCCCACGTTGACCTCCTGGTGAAAGCCGAATTGAAAAAGTTATTAGATGTGGGATTCATCTGACCTATTGATTATGTTGAATGGATCTCAAACATTGTGCCAGTTTCTAAACCAAATAACAGTATCAGGATATGTACAGATTTCAGAGATCTTAACAAGGCTTGTCTGAAAGGATGACTTTCCTTTTCCTAACATAGACATCATCATGGATTTAACAGTGGGGCATGCAATGCTATCACTCATGGATGGATTTTCAGGCTACAACCAGATAAAAATTGCACCAGAGGACGAAGACAAAACAACTTTTACCTTCCCATGGGGTACATTCTATTGGAACGTCATGCCTTTTGGGCTAAAGAATGCAAGAGATACTTATCAGCGTGTGATGACCACAATCTTTCATCATGTGATGCACACCTTCATGGAGGACTATGTAGATGACTTGTTATCAAAATAATTCACTAGGGAAGGACATCTGGAAATCCTAGACAAAATCTTCACTCGGTTGGAAAATTTCAATGTGCGTCTAAACCCAAAGAAGTGTGTATTTGGAGTGACATCAGCTAAACTCTTAGGATATATAGTCTTGGCTAAAGGCATTGAAGTAGACCTAGTGAAAGTCAAAGCCATCATGGAAATGTTTCCTCCTAAGAATATCAGCCAACTCAGATCTCTACAGTGAAGATTTCAATCTATCTGAAGGTTCATCACACAACTGGTAAATAAAATTCATCCTTTTACACATTTTCTACACAAGAATGTTTCCTTCAGATGGGATGAAAAATGTGAAGTTTATTTCAATCAACTAAAACAATATCTGATGAGCACACCTATTTTGGTACCACCAATAGAAGGAAAACCACTGCTACTCTATATTGCAACTACTAAGGTATCTTTGGGAGCTTTGCTAGCACAAGAGGATTCTACAAGAAAAGAAAGGGAGATCTATTACATTGGCAGAACATTAAACAACTATGAGATTAATTACACATTCATTGAAAAAGTATGTTTAGCAGTAGTGTTTGCTACACAACCATTGTGACACTACATGTTTAACACACACCATCAAACTAATAGCAAAGATAGATCCATTGAAATATTTACTCAGCAAAGCCAACTTAACAGGAAGACTAGCAAAGTGGGTAATTATATTAAGTGAATTTCACATCCAATATGTGGATAGAAAAGAAATAAAGGGCCAATCAATAGTCGACCAACTAGTTGAAGCACCATTACAAGATGATCACCCCATGCACATTGAATTTCTAGATGCAGATGTCCTTACAATGTCAATGCAACATTGGGTATTATATTTTGATGGCTCTTATACACAACATGGATCAAGTGTTGGAATATTATTTATCACTCCCCAAGGACACACCATTCCAAATTCTTACAGGTTGATGTTTCCTTGTACCAACAACACAACTGAGTATGAAGCATTAATCATTGGAATCAAAGTAGTGGTGGAATGGAAAATTACAGAGTTACAAGTCCATGGAGAGTCCCAATTGGTCATAAATCAGGTTAATGATGATTACCAGACAAAAGATGATAAGCTACTGCCATATAAAAGAATGGTAGATTACTTTAAAAAATACTTTGTTGAAATCAAATTTGAACAAATTCCAAGAACTGACAACAAAGTTGTAGATGCCATGGCTACCATCGCTTCTCTTCTACAGATACTAGAAAAAGGAGCTCGTTATGAATTCATGTTGGAACAAATGTTTAACCCCACCTATGATAACCCTGAATCCCAAGTCATATGCCATTTAGTCAAGGTTGATTCTTCTATCTATGGGAATATCTACACCTATCTGAGAGACAATACCCAACCACCTGATCTATCCCGAAACCAAAAATGTAATTTTATTCGACAAGCAGCTCGACACATCTTGATAGCCAATATACTTTATCAACAAGGTCTCGATGGTACTCTCCTTCGATGTCCTGAACGTAATGAAGCTGAAACCACTTTATGTGAGGTTCATGAAGGTATCTATGGCACTCATCCAAGTGGCATTACTCTTGCTAAGAAACTCTTATGCTTGGGTTATTATTGGCCGAATATGGAGAAGGAGTCTTTTCAATTTGTTAAGAAGTGCAAGAAATGTCAAATCCATGGGAACCACATTCATGCACCAACATAAGAGTTGCAACCATTCACATTAACATTGCCTTTTTGTCAATGGGGACTTGATCTTGTAGGTAAAATTCATATGTCTTCCTCCAATGGGCATAAATTCATCATCATAGCCATAGAATATTTCACAAAGTGGATAGAATTCATACCTTTCACCACCATCACTAGCAAAAAAATAGCCTCTTTCATCCTGAATTACATTATCTGTCGATATGGTATCCCTAGTTCCATTGTCACCGATAATGGTAGACCTTTCAAAAATCAAGATAATCAAAAAATTTGTGAAAAAATCCATATCCAGCACAAATTTTGCACACCATACTACCCTCAAGGAAATAGCCAAGTAAAGGCCTCAAACAAAACCATTTTGAAGATCCTGAAGAAAATTGTCAACGATGTTGGATGTGACTGGCATGTTCAATTAAACCCTGCTTTGTGGGCATATCGTACTAGCATCCACACCCCTACAGGAGCCACACCATATGCTCTTGTTTATGGATCAAAGGCCATTTTACCAATTGAGGTTGAGATACCTTCACTTCAAGTGTCTTTGAAGGGAATCATTTCAAAAGAAGATTATCGGGTATCCAGGTTACAAGAGTTGGAGCTTTTAGATGAGCATCATCAACATGCAGTTGATCATCTAAAATCCTATCAATAGAGAATGTCAAGAAGCTATAATCACAAGGTCAAACCAAGAACATTTCAGGTAGGTGACTTGGTCTTGAAAGAAAATCCCCGCAACCAACAGGATAGAGAAAAGAAAGGAAAATTTGACCCAAATTAGCTAGGTCCTTTTGTCATTGTATCAGTCTTTGGATTTGGAGCATATCAATTGTCTACACCTGAAGGGGACATGTTCAAAGAACTAAACAACAACCTACATCTCAAAAAAAATTACACCTAACTCATCCAATGCATGGTCAAAAATTGAAAAATCCAAAAATAAAGCAAAAAATGCAAAAAATAGAAAAATAAAGGTGAAAAATCAAAAAAATTGTTACCTTGATGAAAACCTAGCAAACAGGCATCTCGGTAACAACAAAAAAATCTGAAAATCTGAAAAAGTGCAATAAAAGCAAGTAGTGAAAACCTGGCAACAGGCACTATTTGTGATAGATTAGCTTCTCCATCTATTATCATGTGTGTCGGTTGTCTACTTTTTGCCATCACTATGCCTGATCATCAAAAAGAACCTCATGTGCATATCTGGGTGTCATGGACGTGTCTCACCCTGGCTTGGTTATCATTGTGCATATCCATAATAAATGATTGGTTTCTCACTAGGGGAAAAATATTGAACTCACTGGGGGCAATCTACTTTGAGCTTAAAACAACAAACAAGCAAACAATCAGACAACGTAGCAAATACAACAATCACGATAAAAACTCAACATTAAACATTGATCACAAATTTTAAACATCAACCATCCAAATCAACAACAAGATCAATCAAAACAAATATAAATGGATGATACTCTTCTGAAGCATGGTTTTATCACTTTGGCATGAATGTTTAACTATTGTGTCTTGATTTTTGTTATCATTTCTCTGGAGCAACTCAATGATGTCATTGACTAGAGGAGTTATGATCGAGAAGAATCATATTTTCTTTGTCTACTATTTGTGAGTTAATCATTAATACTATGCAAATTTTCACGGGACATGCTCTAAAAAGTATCATTGATGGCATTCCAAATTTGCATAGGAAAATGATTAACTCTTGTATGTTTTACACAAGCAATACTCAGGACATCTCGGTTCAATTATTCCTAGATGCTTGTATTAACTTGCAATATCAAAAATCCAAGGAATTTGTACTCAAGTCATCATGGTCTAATTATACCATCGATGTTTGTACTAACTTTCAACATATTAAAAGGCTCAATGATGATACCAAGCACAAAAAATTAGCTGACAAAATGACAACCTTGCATATTTAATTTTGCATAGTTAAGATAGATTGCATCCATATTAGTTTTGCATCTACATTTTATATTTTTCCAAGGCTAGCAAATTTCAAAATGATTTTATCTCTCTCATCAATGGATTGAGTACATTTGGCATTAACAAAAACATAATCATTTACATGTAGTTGCATAAGCACATTGTACATTAGAAAGCATTGTCATATTGTGCATACATTAAGACAACATCATCATACATCCATCCATGCATTAGATCATATATTTGCATTCAAAAAATACAAAAATAAAGTGCATTGCCTTTCATTTGCATAATCACATCCATCTCATATAGCATAAAAGCATCATCCGTAAAGCATATAGCATCATAATCCATGCATCATTATTTCATCATTTCATCCATACATAATCACAGTATAATCATAAAACATCACATAACATATAGAACAGAAACATATAGAACAAAAATTAAATGCATCCATCATAAGCATTCATCATAAAAATCATGTAGGAAACATTTAGATCAATGATATCGGCTCCATCTCATTTATAATCTTGAAATAAATGTCAAGTGTACAATGATATCATAAAATGTGGAGAGATACATCATCAAAATGGTAGAATATCATCAAGTATCTACCTCAATCAAAGTATACATCAAGTCTCCATAAATCATCAAATGTCAATACATCAAATGTCAACATCAGAGCTATGTGCAACTCCCCCTAGATGTTGTCGGCCTCACTGAACCGCCTGCTGAGCCACCCAATGGCCCTGCACCTAGATCCTTGGGAGGTGGCCCTGTCACACCCCTGCTCACCAAATAGCTCTGACCTAATCTGGCACTAGCCAACTACGCATAACTAAAACACTGCTCTGCAGGCACTACCCCATAATATCATAGCCTATAATACTTGGCCTCCCTGGGAGAGTGTCAGATCTCTATAAGCATACCTGTTGTCATGGTACCCTCAACAACTCTTTGTAATATCTCTGATAAGGCCTCTTCTTGATCACACCACTGTCTCAAAGTATCTCTCTCTATTGTCAGTGAGGCGATCTATGCTTGTGCCTGTGCCTGTGCTCATATCTGTGTTTGGGCCTGTGTCAACTATGCCTATAACAAATGCACTTATGTCTATAAAGCAACTATCTGAGCCTGTTGCTGATGGGAGGGAAAATGAATATAAATCTGCTAAGGTGCTACAAACACCATGGATCTCCTCATTTGAGCCACTCTCACATCCAGTACTAGCCCACCACCTCCATCCCCCCATCTCCACCACCTCCATCATCTCCATCACCCCCATCTCCACCACCTCCACCACCGCCATCTCCCTCCTCCCCATCTCCATCTCCTACATCTCTCCTCTGTATAGGGGCATGTGATGTCGTTCTCTCATCATCATCCATGACTAGTACTGGCTTGTATGAGTTGGATATCCTTAGGAAAGGATGGGTAAAGAAGTACTACACATAATCATCTATCATCAGTGCATTGACAATCTTTGGATGGTAATCCCATATCTACGGTTGTAACCCAAACTACTCCTGATAGGCTACATCATAGGATAATGCAGGTCCCCACTTTGGAATGTCCTGTCGACGTCGAGCATATAATGCCACTCCCTGGGGTATGGCCTGAGATCTACCATACTGTTGAAGCACTCTCATGACCAAGAATCTCTCAATAACATATGGTGTCTATCCAATCAAATACCTCAAAGAGAACACAAATGACATCTCAATGTCATCATCTAGCCAATCCTCGCAGTCTAAGTATGGCGTCCATGTCATTGTCTCCAAATCATCTAAAACACGTCTCCAATACTCCAATTTTCCTAGCTTAGGCTAGAAAACTGGACCTATATATCCAATAACATAGGGTCTCCCAGCCGAACGATCTCTGTCTGCAACAGGTCACGTGAAAGCTATGTGCTCCCACGCCCAAATCTGTAGTAGTGTAACCCCAACTAATAGACTAGCTACTCCAAGATATACTACCTAATGTAAATCATGATACAAATGAGCCAGCATGCAAGATCCCCAAGCATATTTGATCCCCTATGAGAGCATGCTCTCCAGAATCCAACCCCAGCCAACTAAGAGTCCCTTTGACCTATAGTTAGGACATAGAAAACCTCTAATGAATCTGGCTAAAACACAAGGTAGTGGCTGATATAATGCAACCATCTCTCACCACAGAATCTCGTATTTGTTAATCTCATCATCATGGAAAATCCTCCACAATACATCAGTCCCAACCTGCTCTATGTGATTGTAGACCACTAGCCCACCACTAACCAGAATCCCCAAGATACGATACACATCCTCTGGCATGACTATCATCTCACCAGTGGCTAAATGAAAGGTGTTGTGATCACTATGCCATCTCTCAGCCAAAGCAGTCAGAAGTCCCCTGTTGATCCTATATTGGGGCATATCCATCAAAGAAGTCAACCTGCATCATGAAATGATATCTAAATCAGCCTGCACCAGCTTTGGAATCATATCCCAGGTCTTTAGGAATCGCTCCTGAGACTGAAGTACTCTAAAATCATCCTATAATCATAGAATATTGCAAATCAACATCTTGTTAATCAACCTATCAATCAATCTAATCATTGATCTATCACCTATCATGAGTTCAATCATCAAAACATCATCAAATCAATAGCTGGCTTGATCATCAAACATTGCAAATAAGGAGAACAATCAAAATATCATCATTTTGGCATAAATGCGCTAAAACAGTGCTTCTATGCACTAAAAACATGGATGCACTAGAAAACTTCATAAATGTGCTAAAACAGGGTCTCAAAGTGCTAAAAACTTAGATGCGTTAAAACAACTACCATATGCACCATTTTGTGCCTTCTATGCACCAAAACACTATATGTGCTACAAAATTTTATGGATGCGCTAATAAAATCAACCGATGCGCTAAATTATTGTATGCACTAAAACATATCATGAATGTGCTAAATCCTAATCTAAATGTGCCAAAAATTAGTTTGCACTACAACATCCTATCAATGCACTATTTTATGGCTTCTATACGCTAAGTCAACCCTATGCGCTACAATAAATACCATATGTTCTAAGTCTACCCTTTGCACTAAAACAATGCCCCAATGTGCTAAAGTGGACTCCCTATGCGCTAAAACGCGAAAATCCGAATTCAAAACATAAAAAACATGGGAAAATGAATTTCAAAACTCACGAAGAAGTTTCTCGGGGTACGTACTAGAGGTCCATATGCGGTTGGGCGGTTGTGACATCGAACTCGCTCAAATCGATGGGTTTGCAATGGGATCAGCATTTTGCTCAAATTGCTCAAACTTGCTCAATCACCTCAATCTTCAAATGCAAATGACTCAAATGACCTTCTTTTTCATCCTTTTACCTTTTTAAGGGATGAGTAAGTGAGAATTTAGAGGGATTGTTTTATTTTTTTTAAACCAAGGGGCATCAATTAATCATTTAATCAAGGTGGCAGGTTCAATATTATTTTTTGAGAGATAAATTGTTGCAACATCATAAAATTTGAAAATTATCAGAATATCATAAAATTTTCAAAAATATGAAAATTTTCAAAAATTCAAAAAAAATCCCCGATTTATCTCCCGAGGGGGCATATATCCATTATCACTTGAAAATCAGCATCTGTGGCATATCCAAAATTTTATCGACAACATGAAAAAAAAATTCTTTGAAGCAATGTGTCACAAACACATCACTTCAAAGAAGGGAAAAATGTATACACCTAAAATTGGTATGGAGAAAATTAATTAAATACTAGTTATTTAATTAATAAAATATTTAATTCTTCTACTTATAAATAAATTGCAAAATTTATTTATATAGTTCGCTTTCTTAAATTCTTCTTATTCTAAATTACCTCTAGGAGTTATCTTGAATTTTACAAGGAAAATGTGTAGTAGCTATGTTTCACAACAACCGAGTTACAATACCGTTGCTCATACATCATTACTATTGCCTCAACCTATCTTGCCTATTGCTCCTCATTTTCCTTCACATAGTGGAAAAGAGAATGAGCTTGTTGAGAAACTTTTTCATATAACCATCTCCCTTTTGGATTTAACAAAAACATCACTTACATACAATAGGATGCTCCAAGAAGTGTTCTAGGAGAATAATATCCAATCTTATTTGAAATTGAATGATGTAGCAACCTTCTTTGATTGTATGCAAGTGACAAAGTCAAAAATCACATTCCCTAAACATGAATTACCCTTGCTTGAGATACAAAATAAAAATGAAGCTTTAATGATAAAGGTGATCATTAATGAAACTGTAGTTAGGCGCACTCTCATAGATAATGGAGTGGGTCTTGAGTTTTGTAACATTTGCATCCTAAATAAAATTGGTGTGGACAAGAGGCTTATTCAACTTAATGATGTTAATATTTTTGGCTTTGACAATTTTAATAGGCAACCATTAGGAATGATCATATTACCTATTGAGGTCAAACTTGTAGTTTTTCCTACCCCTATCCATATCATGCCAGGACCTCTTTCATACAACCTTCTCCTAGGGAGACCATGGATTCATGCTATGAAAGGAGTCCCGTCTACTCTTCATCATGAGATGAAGTTTGAATATAACAATAAGAACTACACAGTTGAAGTAGATGAACAAAGTTATAAGACACAAAATCAACAGGATCATAACACTTCCAACTCCCCTAATACTTTCATTCCAACCTCAAAAGTAGAACCTATACAAGTTGATGATAATCCTAATTTTCTCTAACCTACAACAAAACTCTTTAGTGATGATTGGGGGTTGTTATATTTTACACCTCATTTCAATGAAGAGTCCAAAATCTCACCCTCAAAGTCCAAAGAGTCATATACAAATTATTCATTTTCAGAAACATGCTCTAGTGACGATTGAGGTTCATTAGATTTTACACCTTGCTTTATGGGAGAGTACAAAATATCACAATCTACACCTCAACAGCCTTGTGTTTCATTTGCCCAACTTGGTTCTACGTCAACAACATCACCCCATGGTGGTGATGGGGGCTCTTTAACTCCCATCCCTCATGAGAGGAAGATGTGTAACTTTAAGAAACCTAAAAATGATTTGTGTTCTCATGAGGAATCCAATCCTTCTTAGAACCATAAACCCTCTTCATCTGAGTTGGAAGAATGTTATGATCTTGGATACAAAATCCTTTCTAAACATGGACACAATGAAAACACAGAGCAAAATGATAGAGAAAAAGTGAAGTCAATACCATACTCTTTCAAAAAAGATCTAGGTTTACCACCTCTATCTCCATCTTCATCTAAGTCCTTATCATCTATTGTGTATGACATCTTGTGCTAAGAAAAAAATATCCCCTACTGTTGATCAAGAGAGTATCTTGTCAAGACTCCTCCAAGATCATTTGATATCTATCCCTCCAAAAACATGAAAGAAATTTTACAACATGAATTCATTTTGTGCATATCATAGAGTTCATGGTCATTCTACTAATGAATGTAAGGATTTGGGTAATAAAATTCAACATCTTAAGGATTGTGGTGCATTTCCTTGTGTTGATGCACCTAGTTCCTCTAATTGATATTGATTTTCATAATATCATGTTTCTCATCAATTATATCGGCTCATCCTTGTGCTACACTTAGTGGGGTCAAGGGGTTAGATAGCCTTGTCCTATTTTTGGCACTTGATGTTTTCCCTTTGGCTAGTTACCTGCCTTCTACATATACCAAACAAGATTGGGATGTGGATGACCTACTATAGGTTGACTCACATGTTCCTTATTAGTAATGTCTTTGTTTTCTTTTGCATGTTTCTTTGTGTGATTGCATGGGTGTAATGTGATCCCCCATACTAATCTATTTGATGTATCTCTCTCTTTATGTGTATCCCTCTATTTGTATATACATTTTTCTATATGTCATAAACACTTATCTTTTCCATTTTTCTTGTGTTTTCATTTTGGGGATGACACAAGGTGTTGAGACATTTAGGTCTCTTCCATGTTGACCCGAAATCCTTTCTTTGATTTTTCTCTCTATGTGTCATTCTTCCAATTATGTGAGTATTTGGGGAACAATGACATTTTCGATCTCTAAAGCAACATTGTAGCAAAGATATACTGACCCCGAATCCATAGATCCCTTACGTGTTTTTGGGGGAAACCCTTTTCATGATGTAGCTTCATTTGGAAACATATGATTTGGTACATGGATTTCTGAGTTAGCTCTCATAGGTTCTTTATGGTTAGCATTGATTATTTGCTACTTTAAAGTTATTGCTCACAACAATGGTGTAGCAATTCCTGTAAAGTGGGGGCATATATTGGAATTATTCAACATCCTCATGTTTCTTTGTGAAATTTTCTTTCTTCTTGTGATGCATCCTTTTCTTGGTAGTGCCATTGGGTTTGATGTCCTCCAAGAGCATGATATTTCTTAGCATATGACTTTCCTCTTAGTGGTGATGCTATGAGATACATTCCCTAAGTTTTGAATCTTTTATCTTCAACTTGTCCTCTCTTGGATACATTATGCATGATGATCCCTAAGGAGAGACCTTACACAAACTAAGCAAAGTCCCTTTCAACAAAACTATATATATAAGTATAATGTTCATAAGTGTTTAGCATAATACAACTTGTTAACCTTTGGAAGCTTGAACCCATCCCTATAAGGCCACAAAGCATAACGCTCCTTGTTTTCTAGTAGATCCTCCCCCATGTTCATGAGTTCTTAGCATAATGAAGCTTGTTAATCCTTATGAAGCTCGAAACCCAAAATTTGTGTGTGGTGCCTTATTAAAGTTGTCAAGAGGATAACTTTGATATGGTATGGGAGCCTAATATGATTCTCTCATTTGCCACTTCCTTGGGGGATCACCTAATGGACAACCTGAGGTTTCATTAGCCTGTGTGAGCATATGTGTCATTTGCATAGTGGACATCAAGTTTTTCTTGTGAACATATAGGACAAATAACCTAGATGTGTTTCACATCTTGTTGGATAGTCGAAGCTCGATCCACCCCTTCCCTAAATAAATAGTCATGTTCCACATCGCATTGGGACAATTGAAGCTTGACCTACCTCCCTCCTCTTCTCCTAGGATTTGATGTTGTATGATTGAGTGATACATGTCATGGGGTGATACTCTCACTAAAGTGGGGGCTAATGTAGTGTAGGAAAAAATATCCCTTTTTCACACTTAATTTGGGAATAATTAAGATTGAAAAGGACTAAATTATGCCTTAATTTAGTGGTGTAATATGTTTTACATATTCACATTAAGTTTAGGGACTCATTAGATAAAATGGAGTTAATTGTACCTTATTTATGGTGTTGTAAGGTGTACCTTTACACTTTCACACTTATCTAGAGATTTATTAATTAATTGAGGTTAATTATGCCTTAATTGGCCCCTTAGTTCAAATCCAAGCCTAATTAATTGCAATTTTTATAGAGGAAAACCTAACATTCATAAATTCCATAACACTTAACATTGGAGAATGTGTGTCCTAGGTGAGTGACCTAGGACCCATTCGCCAAAGGGCGAATGGATCCTCACTTAGACCTAGGACCAAAAATTTTACTATGTTTTTGGCAGTATTTCAATGATTTCAAATGTATATTCACATGTCCTCTTGTGTTATTTGAATTTCAGGAATTAATGTTAACATATGTATAAATAAGAGGTCATTTCACTAAGTTTCATCTAAGCAACCTAGCAAGTTCAAGTTATCCTAAGAGAACTTTCATGAGATCAAGCTAGAGAAACTGCAAGAGCATTTCAAAAGAAAGACAAGGCATTCAAGGGTAGAATTATAGAAGAATTATTGCATCATTCAAGATCCTATTATATGGTCAAATTCTTCTTGCATCATGCATGTTATTTGAGCTAATATTGTTGAAAATGGAGGTAATTATGTAGCTTAATAATTTGTTAAACTATTGTAGCTGTAGATCTAATTAAGTATTCTTTATTGATGATTATCTGTTGAGATTCATTTTACCATTTGAAGAAATAGACAGAAGATTGTAGAAGAATAAGACCAAAAGTTAGAAGTTACACAACATATACCATGGAGAAACCTTTTCGAAAAGACCACCAAGAATCACTGTATTATATAATCTCAAAATAAGATTACAATAATTCCAATTCTTGCTTCAGATGCTTTTTTTCCTTCAACAATTCTTCTTCACAACCTGCAATTAAAATCTGATAAACTCTCTTCAACTTGCTACAATATATAGACAATAATGAGCCTTGTAAACTCCAAAGAGTTTACAATTTCAAAGCGCAATGCTCATCTCACAAAACCCATGCCTATTCTTTGCAAGTAGAGTTCTACTGTGAAGAACAATGTCAAAACAAGTCCATCCTTTTGGGTATCCCAAACTAAAGTCATAACTCAATGTTGATTCTAAAGATATCTTCTAAGCTTATCCTCAAATTTGGTTCCCAAGAATGGACCCACTTAACTCATCCTTATAAAATATCTTATCATGCAAAATTTTTAACTCCAAGATGCCAACTTGGGTGTCCAAGGTGGGTCCAAGTCAATCTTTGTTAACTGAAACATATCTCTCCACCATTCATGCAAATATCATGCATGATTGATCATCCCCACTTAACTGAATGTATCACCTATTATCTGTCATGCAACTCAAGCCATTAGTCATGCATTCCAATTCAACTGAAGTCAACTAGCATTCAACTGAAACTAACTAGATGCAATGAAGATAATTGAACCATAATTTGAACTGAAGTGAACTGAACTAATACTCAACTCAACTCAACTCAACTCCATACATATAAACATCAATCCCTAACTTTTAGGATCTTTACATTTATTATGGAAGTGTTATCTTTTCTCCAATCATTTAACTTAACTCAAGGTGAGTTCCACCTTCCATGTGGGTGCCCCATGTGCTCCTATTTTGTAGGAGCTCTTCATGGGCATCCCCACATGTTCCTAGCATTTAGAATTAATTACAAATTTCAATTTAAACACTTTCCAAGGACTTAGGAGATACATGAAATAATGTTTAGGATTCTAATTAAATGGCATCCTATTACCAACAGTCTCCCACTTGACATTATTCATTGCAATTATTCTAACAAGGAATCATTATTATAAATCAAGTACAGGACTCAAGGCCAATGGCCTTCTTGCACCAACTAATCAATCCATGCCAACTTCAAATGCAACTGTATAATCATAAAGCTCCAAGAAAATGATTAAAACCAAGAGAACTTATCTGTAGGAACTAGTTTCATAAGATAATTTGCAGCATTAATTAAAGTGTCAACTTTCTCAATTAATACCTTCCCAATCTCAACCATTTCTCGCACAAAGTGATACTGAACATCAACATGCTTAGTACGAGCATGATACATAGGATTTTTGACTAAAAAAATAGCACTCTAATATCACATTCAAGTTTAACTTACTTGCAATTAAAACCAATACCTTTCCCAAGTCTTTGTATCCAAACTACCTCTTTGGAGGCATGTGAAACCACCGAGTGTGTTGAACTTGCATTCAACCAAGGTGTAGGATTCTCTGTTCTACTGTTGAAAAACATTTTCTTACAAGTAACCATTCCAACATATCTCTTACCATAAGAGAACCAAGCCTTACCTATTTCCTCAAAAGTATCCATGAGGACCTATGACCAACCAAATCCATGCCAAACTCCAAATGCAACATAGCACCATCATGAAAGTAATCAAGCAAATGATTAATGTACCCAC
>VDFB02009240.1:0-12637 GCA_007258455.2 Sequoia sempervirens | reverse complement strand
AAAATCCTTAAAAAAGTACTTTCAAACAAGCTATGGATGCTTGGAGAAAATATATCAAAGCATAATAGTAAGCAACAAGCTATGGTCTCATGTTTTTTTTCACGCAAAAATCAGCGTGATTTTATTCACCATTTTTTGTAGGTTATAAACACATTTTTTTTGGCAATTTTGATGTTTTAAATGACATTCAATTTTATGGTGGTTTTGTTGTTTATATAATGATATGTGATATTCTAATCCTAATTCATGCTTCTAGGTTGCATAGATATATATTTTGTTTTTACATGTTTTTTGTACCAACGAATCTAAAACGAACTGAACCCCCCTCCAAAAAAATTTGGCCAAACCGGCAAACCAAACCCCCAAACCTGAACCTCAAAACCTATTCCAACACTCTTCATTCTTCCTGCACAAAATTAATTGACCACCAAATTATGTTGCCCCTTGACTTTACCCATGTTTACTCCCTCAAACCTCTCTTTTTCATTCAAAACCCATGTTTTCCCAACTAGGGCATGTCATGCCATAATATACTTTTGACCTCCCCTATCCTTGCAGACCTTTTGAACACATCAAACTCCACAATCTCACCCCTATTTCCAACCTATTCTAACTTTATTTTCAAGCAATTTCTTTCTTTTCACCTCTTCTAGCCTCTGTTTTAAGGGCCTCAATTTTGAATTTTCACTGTGGGCGCCTAGTAACTTCTTCCACCCCTTACTAATGCTATTTTCTTATTCCTACTCCCTATCCTACTTACATCAGGCCCATATCACCAAGACACAATAGGTGGAATGGCATTTCAACATACACTTCAAACCTCTAAGGATCGGGACCGGGTTGAATCGTGAGTCTGTTTATCTGCTGTTTGGGGTGAGAAAGAGGACCATGCCAGCATGAACATGCCTATTTGGATGCATTGGAATAGTTCATTTGGTCACATGAGTTGCAGAACAAAAGTTGCATCACTTTGCAACTTTCCACTGCTTCCATTTGACACTTTTTCCATCAACTAAAATCTGGACACCACGGGAAAACCACTCTGAGATAACGAAAACTGAGAGAGGTTATTGTAGAGGGGCCCAATGCGATCCCATCAAATTAGACAAGAATTTTCTAAGCATCACGGTGTCTGAGTAACCTCATGCTGAAGTTTGAAACCATTTTTCCCTTTGGACCCTTAAGGGATCGATTCGGTTGAACATAGTTCAGAGTGATTTCGCGTGTTTCGGTGCAAAAGAGGACCATGCCTAGCGTAAACATGCCTATTCAGATGTGTTGGAATATTTTGTTTCGTCACATGAGTTGCAGAACAAAAGTTGCACCACTTTGCAACTTTCCATTGCTTCCATTTGGCACTTTTTTCATCAATTGAAACTTCGACACCACGGGAAAACCACTTTGAGATAATGTAAACTGAGAGAGGTTATTGTAGAGGGTCCCAACGAGATCCCATAGTATTCGACAATAATTTTCTAAGCATCACGGTGTCCGAGTAACCTCATGTTGAAGTTTGCAGCCATTTTGCCCTTTGGATCCTTAAGGGATTGATTTGGTTGAACATAGTTCAGAGTGATTCCACATGTTTGGGTGTGAAAGAGGACCATACCTAGTGTAAACATGCCTATTCGGATGTGTTGGAACAGTCTGTTTGGTCACAAAAGTTGCAGAACGAAAGTTGCACCACTTTGCAACTTTTCACTGCTTCCATTTGACACTTTTTTCATCAACTGAAAACTGGACACCACAGGAAAACCACTCCAAGATAACAAAAATTGAGAGAGGTTAGTGTAGAGGGGCCCAATGTGATCCCATCGGATTAGACGAGAATTTTCTAAGCGTCATAGTGTCCAAGTAACCTCATGCTAAAGTTTGTAGCCATTTTTCCCTTTGAACCCTTAAGGGATCGATCTAGTTGAACGTAGCTCGGAGTGATTCCGCATGTTTGGGTACAAAAGAGGACCATGCCTAGCATAAAAATGCCTATTCAAATGCATTGGAACAGTCTGTTTGGTCACACGAGTTGTAGAACGAAAGTTGCACCACTTTGCAACTTTTCACTGCTTCCATTTGACACTTGTTTCATCAACTAAAAACTAAAAACCATAGGAAAACCACTCCAAGATAATGAAAACTGAGAGAGGTTATTTTAGAGGGGCCCAACATGATCCCATCAGATTAGATGAGAAGTTTTTAAAAAATCACGGTGTCCGAGTAACCTCATGTTGAAGTTTGCAGTCATTTTTCCCTTTGGACCCTTAAGGGATCGATCCAGTTGAACGTAGCTCAGAGCGATTCCACATGATTGGGTGCAAAAGAGGACCATGCCTAGCGTAAACATGCCTATTCAAATGTGTTAGAACCATCTATTTGGTCACATGAGTTGCAGAACGAAAGTTGCACCACTTTGTAACTTCCACTACTTCCATTTGACACTTTTTTCATCAACTGAAAACTGGACACCACGAGAAAACTAAGATAAAAAAAATTGAGAGAGGTTATTGTAGATGGGCCCAACATGATCCCATCAAATTAGACAATAAGTTTCTAAGCACCACGGTGTCCAAGTAACCTCATGTTGAAGTTTGCAACCATTTTTCCCTTTGGACCCTTAAGGGATCGATCAGGTTGAACAAAGGGTCTATACTCTAAACTTATCCAAACCTTACAAAATCTTGGGGAAGAAATTATAAGGTGTCAAAACTTTAAAATCCATAATTATATCTCAGTTATACCACCGTACAATGGGTAAACCACAAAACCCTCTATTGTAGCCTAAACCCTAGGGGTTTATTAAAAATGATACTTCCAAAGCTAACCACAAACTAAAAATTACTCAAACAAGTTTGTGATACCCTACACAAGCTCAAAAAATCATAAAATAATGCTTCCCTACACAAAAACACAATTTAACTCTTCAAAACCACCATTTTTCTTAAAGAAAACTCACTTTTACACACATGGGTTTCACAATCTCACTTTCAGACCTCCCCAACACTAACACATCATTCCCACACCTTAATAATGTTAGTGCAAACCCATTCCTCAAGTTACAGAGGCTAAAAAAAGAGGAATGGGTCAAAAAACCATTTTTATTGACTCAAAACCTTCAAATGTACAAGTTCGGGCCAATTTTAGTAAATTGATGATATTCTACTCCTTATTTTCCTTGATGAACAAAACCTACTAAATGGTGCTCCTACACCAATCATACATTGACCTTTTTGTCCCTCCTAAAGTTTGGACCACATCCATTACCTCCACATAAAACTTGGCATCCTTTGTCTTCTTGGTTCCCATGCCTTGATATGGTTATGCAAATGAAAACAAAGCAAAGTAATCATCTCCTTCTCCACTGGCTGGAAGAATGCATGCTTAATGTTTTGATACATGATATTAGCTCTCTCATATACTCTCATGGTTGAATACTGAAATCTAGTATGGTTGGCCTCTAGAGTTCCAGTCATCTTTCTTCCTCTTCCACCAAATGTTGGCCCGATCCACACATCTGCCAGCCTAATTGACTTTGTTTTTAAAAGCTGAAGTTTATGTTGAGTCACCAGTGTTGCTCTATCTACCTTTTCAGACTCTTTCATTGCTACAGATCATCTCTGGGATTTAAACATTTGTACCAAATGTGGTTGATGTGCTTTGAATCCTTGCATCTAAAGTAAATTTCCTCAACATAAATACTCTCTCAAGGTTAACAATCATACATTGACCTTCTTGCCCATCTTAAAGTTTGGACCACATCCATTAATTTCCACATAAAATTTGACATCCTGGTCTTCTTTGGTTCCCACGCCTTGATATGGTTATGCAAATGAAAATGAAGCAAAGTAATCATCTCCTTCTCCACTGGCTGGAAGAATACATGCTTAATTTTTTGATACATGATATCAACTCTCTCTTCTACTCTCATGGTTGAATATCGAAATCCAATATGGTCGGCCTCCAGAGTTCCAGTCATCTTTCTTCCTCTTCCACCAAATGCTGGCCTAATCCACACATCTGCCAACATAATTGGCTTTGTTTTTTGAAAGCTAAAGTTTCTCCTGAGTTACCAATGTAGCTCTCTTTTCCTTTTCAAACTCTTTCATTTCTACAAATTATCTTTGGATTTAATCATTTGTACCACACGGTTGATGTTCTTTGAATCATCAGTAATAGTCTTCAAAATTGGCTGCTAGTACAAGTTCATTATGCTTTCATAATACTTTATAACCATGGAGTTCAGCCATTCCTTGATGCCATCAAGTGAAGATTGAGGAATGGCGTCAATGTAGAGTACATCCCGCTTGAATTCTTTGAAAGCAATAGCCATATCAAATTCCTTTTTCCCAAGTCCTACTCTCTCAAGGTTAACAATCTCAATCTCACTAATAGTGATTACTACTAAGAAAGGTAATTCCACCAACTCTACCAAATAGTTTACCATAAGAATAATAAAAGCAGAGGTTTTGAAAGGAACTCCATGAAAACCAAGCTCTCTAAATGGTACATATCAAATTCTAGTTCAAAATATTTTAGATGAGGCTACTCCCATAGCTCTCTTACTCGCTTGACAAAACCTTGAAACTCTATATTGATTTTATTTTTCATGTCCCTCTCTTGTTATTCTTCCTCAATTTCATCAAGATCATACATTGACCTTTTTGACCCTCCTAAAGTTTGTACCACATCCATTACCTCCACATAAAACTGGACATCCTCGGTCTTCTTGGTTCCCATGCCTTGATATGCTTATGCAAATGAAAATGAAGCAAAGTAATCATCTCCTTCTCCATTGGTTGAAATAATGCATGCTTAATGTTTTGATACATGATATCAAATCTCTCTTCTACTCTCATGGTTCAATACCAAAATGTAGTATGGTGGGCCTCTAGAGTTCCATTCATCTTTCTTCCTCTTCCACCAAATGCTAGCCTGATCTAGATGTCTACTAGCCTAATTGACTTTGTTTTTGAAAGTTGAATGGTGCAGGAGCACCCACACCTCACCCTCAATTTTTGATTTTTTGATGGTAAATTGGGAGGATAGTTGGTAAATGTTAGTATGTTGAGGTCTTTTTGTCTTGAATAAGGTCTAATAGACCAATATTTTATGTACTTTGGGAATTAGTAGGTTAGGGTGGACAAATGTACAAAAGCACTCTTGAATTAAATAATTGTTGATATTGCCATAAAGGAAAATTATGTAAAAATTAGGCGGGAGTGTAGAGAAAGAGTCTACAAGTCATGTTATAAGGGTGTCTAAGTGGTCCTAGGCCTTTAGAATATTAAATTTACATGATAAAGCTTAGTAAGCAAAACCATTCTTAAATAATAAATACTAGTATGTGTGGGCTTAATAAGGGTTTGGTGGTTCAAAGGTAGTTATGGGAATTGAAGGGAGATGATTCTCATTTGAAATGTATTAAAAACATCATTCAAGCTTGAATGGGGGTTCAATCAATAGTTTTTTTTAAGATTGGTGCTCTTCACAACGCCTAAAACTGTGGAATTTCAACATTTTTCTGAGTTTTTAGTTTCTTTTCTCTTTGTACGGCCTAGTACAGGCCTCTTATGAAAATAAATTCATGAAAAATTGTGGTGTTAGTTCTTAACCTAGATTTCAATCTGTTTTGATACCCTTTAGTTGTTTTAGTGAAAGGAAAATCCATTTTTATTTATTCAGCCTGTACAGACCAGTAGGGTCCGAGTTTACTTTAATTTTTGTGATGGAGCCCTTCCTCCTACTATGGTGAATTGTGACTCAAAGTAAAGGTTTACAATGTCTTTTTTCAAGTTTCTTTAACTCTTTTAATAATGGTAAGGCATTTATAGGGTTGGTGATGTTGTTTTAGGTTGAGAATGTGAGATTTTGGCTTGAAATGGAGGAACCAAAGTGATGTTTTTGAGATCTACTGAGTCTAAAGGCTAGGTGAAGGTTTATTATGTGTGTGCAGACCCTAAAAACTTGTTTGATGCTTTGGTGAGGTTTGGAAGGCCTTGGAGTTGTGAGATGCTAAAAACCCTACGTATTTGTTAGAAAATTGAGGGTTTTAATCAATTATGGCTTAGAGGTTGAGTTATTTTCTAAAACTTGTGGAATTGGGAGTTTTGTGACCTATTTGATGAGTTTCCAAGAGCTTGTGGGGTTAGAAGAAGTTTAAAGAGCAGTTTGTTTGTAAAACAGGGCTAATTTTGTAGCCTTTTTGCAAGGCAGTTTGAAGGATCTCCAAGAAATTGCAAAGAAACCTTGTATGTTTGGATTGGGAATGGTGTTGGGGGTTTGAGTAGATGCTATATTGATTATGAGATGGTCCTTGAGAGGCATTCTCTAAAATTTAAGCCAAATTGTTGAGTTTCGAAGCCTTTTTGTTGGTAGTTATTCCAAGATGGCCAAATGAAATAACAAAGGTCGTTGATTTACTAAAATCTAATTTGTTTGAGTCTTCTCCACCTTGACTCTGCATCACTAAAGTTTCTCCTGAGTCACCAATGTAGCTCTCTCTGCCTTTTCAGACTCTTTCATTGCTATAGATCGTCTCTAGGATTTAATCATTTGTACCACATGGTTGATGTGCTTTGAATCCTTGCATCTAAAGGAAATTTCATCAACATAAGTACTACTACTCTCTGAAGGTTAACAATCTCAATCTCACTAGTAGTACATTTGTCAACCATATTCAAAGATTTGCCTTCAAAAGGCTACAAATTCAAATATTGACTTAAATAGCCTTCAAGAGGATTTAAATAGCCTTTACAAATGATTCTACATCTTTCCAATTATGCCTAACTATTATTTTTGTAACTAACATGACTTATTACATTATAAATCAATTGTGGATGTGTTATGACCTTATTTAATTGACAAAACTCATAACACAAAACTAACTTAAAAGATTTTCGTGAACCAAATTTGCTCAATAAACTTGGTGCGCCTACACCAAATTTTATTATTTCAGTAAATGTCATTACAAGTAAATCTCATTACAATGCCTTAGGTACTCTGTTCTCACAGATATTTTACAATGTCACTCATACATTCGAGATTCTCTTATAATGTCTACATCATAGGTTCTCATTTAGAGGTTAACTTCAAATGAGAAACTTGAGATTCCCTCACAAAGCTTCACACACTCTTTTTATAATGGCTTTTGAACGTAAAATTTAGACGGTCACATCACTGTAAAATAAGGATGTTGCATTATTTCGGTCGAAAGACTTTCTCTCAATGGTCAAAATCAAATATTTTCTCAGAAGGAGAAAGACCAATCAATTTTTACTAATTTAGTTACAGATAGGAAAAGTAAAAGAATAAAAAGAAACAACTCATGTCCAAAATGGAAATGAAATGAAAATAGATGGAAGGAACTTACAGATAGGCATGGCAGTCTCTCAACTTAGTCACTCCTACTCATACATCTTCACTGTGAGTTCCAAGATACCTATTGCACACAACACCTCTCATGAATCTAGAATATCTTGAAATTCGAGATGCTCCTATAATGTCTACATCATAGGTGCTCAACATAAGGTTAACCTCTCAAATGAATAACTTGAAATTCTCACCAAGTTTTGCACACAATTTGAATGGCTGAAAATCATAATTGAGATTTGGCTTCAATCAAATAGGGATGTTGTGTTGCTTTTATGCCTAAGATTCTCTTGGATGGCTCATAAATCTGCATTTTCTACAAGTGGACACCATTCAATGTTTACCGGGTTACTTACAGATATGCAAAGTAAAATAAGACATGATAGAATTGGCATCAAACAATTTAACGTGGATACAAGTATAAATTAATAAGAACCATTGTGCATATACTTACAAATTAATCTAATGAATCATCTGGATCTGCTCTACTCTTTATTGTGTCAAGTATTGCCTCATGGTCACTACGCAATTCTTCCAACAAGGTCTTGTCTTCAAAGCGGTCTACCCTTCACATATTTTTCTCAAACAAACATGGATGCCGCAACAAGGTTCTAGAGTAATGAAGAATCTTTTACTTACGCGGCTTCACTCGTCCCTAAAACCGGAACTTCCACTGCTTAACACTCTTGTGGTTACCTCTGCCATGTTCCAAGAATAACAACTAAGCTCATGGCATTCGCCGATGTTTTCTCCATCTTAAGCAAATCAGTTTCCAATTTCTTTAGGCCTCAACATAATGACAAGTAATAGTTTGTTCCCCTTTCTTTCTTCATCCGCAATAATCGCGATAAACATGCCCCTCGGCATTGATATTCCGCATAAAATCACTTTGAAATTAGTCAACATTACCAATGGGTACAAAGTAAGATAACAAGGAATTTGAAAACTTAGAGCAAGTAGATATATTACCCCGTTGAACCAGATCTAATACGCGGGTCAAAGTCGCACCAATGATTCCATCCGGTTAGTTCCTAATTACCTGAGGGCGCATATGTGAAGGGGTAAGATAACTTGTCAACCATTTTGGCTGTAACCCACTCGACTCAATAATCATTCCAAAGCCACTTGCATGAAGAACAAAAGCGTACGCTTACCTGGCGTATTGATACTCCATGAACTCATATTTTGAGCTAAGGAAAGAGTGTAGCTCACTCTCTATCCTATTAGTGTACAAACAATCCTCATGGTAATGTTAGTATCATCCATCAAATCAAAAAATCTATGAACCCAAGACAGCTATCTTTCATTACCCGACCCATCGAAGAATACACCACTTAATTTAGCTTTGAACTTGCATCTGTCAACTTTGCAATGTCTTTATACTTTAACTCTTCTCGTGCTAATGCTCTTTTCACGCATGCTCTTGCATCATCATGCTCCCCCTTTCCATGCCCAGCCTCACAAAAGTTCCACATATGCTAAACACCTGTAGTGAGATGCATCCTACACAGCCAGTAGAACATGCACATGTTCTTGAACTGTTTTGAACAGTTATCCGACCATATTATATGTTGACCGTATGTTATACCCCTCCAACCCAAATCACTATAGAACATCTGGAAGCAACCTTGCATGAACTCTGGAGAATGTTTGTGATCATCACTAATATAAAAGTGATACTCCCTCAATACCTTCCTTTGGTCCTCTGTACTATCAGTTGTATGAATGAATGCTATGTGCACAAATATCAAAACCTGTGTGGAGTTGTAATACTGTGACCGTACCTCATACTGTGGTTGTAGAGTGTAGTTCTCTACAAATTCAACCACTAATACTATGTTGCCAACTGGAAAGGTTTCCTTACATAGCTTGAATTGTGTGTCCAGCCATCGGGCTCTATGGGTATGCCTTTCATACTCATACACTAGATTCTCACGAAACATGGACATAAATTGATACACTGGAATCTTCTCAATAACCAAATCACACCTTTTTGCTTGAGACCCATCTTTTGTAGTGTATGCCACTATTTCATTCTTCCTAAAATCTACTAGTTTATGCCCCACCTCATCTGTGCTTTCCATATGTTGAAATACTCTCATTCGTTGCAAGCCACCGCAATGCTCGCATGAACCATCCAAGCATGTTGTCCTATAGAATATTTGGTCGTCCTCTATTTGACATAAAAATTTTGATAAGAACTCTCTTGAAGATTTTGGTGGGGCTTCTATGCCACAATCCCGCAAAACATCATTAGCATGCAAATCGAAACATATAGAACAATAAACATCATAATGGTTAGCGAATTCAATATTTAGTCCACAACAACAAGTAGTGCATGTGTGATTTATCTTGGCATAAAAAGGTTTAATCATTTCAAAAAATATTTGAGAAATACTAATTTGAGGATAAGCATTTTGAAATTTATGAAAAAATTGGGTTTGAGTCGTATCCAAAAAATGCTTTGGATGTGGCTCATAGTTCCGACTACCGATTCTCCTTCTTACAACATCCCTTTGATTCAGAGATGGCCTTGTATTATTCTTCCAATAATCTTCAATTAGTGTTCTCAATGCTTCAACAACTTTTCTATCTTTATGTGGTAGCCCAAGAATGCCCATAATTATTTGAATCGGTGCCCTGACTTTGGCACCTCGAATGAAGCTTTTTGACAAAAGTTTTCTACTAATTCTTCTATTTGTTCACTGTCTTTTAATGAGATGAGATCTCCTTTGTTGATATCTACTAAAAGTTGATGTAATGTAGACACGCTAAGACATTACTATCCTTTGAGCTCACCCACACTCATATAAGCATCCATTAGATTCTTCACAATAGTGTTTTCACTTGATGCATTCGATGTTCTCAACCCAAGAGTCTTCATGATGTTTTTGTACTTTAAACCTTGCATCATTTGAACAAATAGTTGACATCTTTCGGTCTCATTTAGCCTTTCAAAGAAAATTTTCCAAATCTTATCAGCATATCTTCTACAAGTGCGTTCTAGAATCTTACCTTCCATGTGCTGCAAAATATCCTCATCAATATTAAGCAAAAACTTTGGCTTTCTATGCAAAATTCTAGGTGTTCTCTTAGGTACATACATCTCAACATTAGAAATTTCATCAATATTTAATTGAGGTGGGCTAGATTGTGTACCTTCGACCGAGGGTGGAATAGAATACATACCTTGAGGTTCATGTGGGGATGATGGTATACCTTGTTCGTCAAATCTGAGTGATGATGTACTCTCAACTTCAAATATGGTGGATGGTGTCCAACCATACTCACTTGTGGTAGATGGTGTCCCTCCATATTCGCTTGTGCTTAATGGTGTCCCTTCGTATTCACTTGCAGTAGAGGGTGTGTCACCAACTATGGTATTTGCATCTTATTATGCCTTGCATAACCACCCCACTTTTATTTGGATCAAAATGGGTCCCCCCTTCTTTTTTGGTTTCTTTGCCTCTGTTATTTGCTTCGCTTTTGGGAGTTCTTTTGTTTCTCTGTGTTTTATCTTTTGTTTTGTGTGATCTAATTTTGGTTCTACCTCAGTTGGAATTAGGGTTTTCTCCTGAGTTCAGGATTTTCCACCCCATTCAGATTTTCCCGGGTCTCGCTTGAACTCTGGCTGAGCATTGTGGGTTCCCAAATTTTTGGTCTTTGTGGAAATCCGCGTAGACTGGATTTTTGCGGATTTCTTTCTCCCCCAGATTTTCTCAAAATCCATTGTTCCATGTTTGTCACGGGTTTTCCAGAATGTCTTCTCCTTCGTGGAATTCTGTCCCGTGCAGATTTCCCCAGAATCTGGTGAAATGTGAATAAGTATGGAGTAACTCTAAATTAATATGATTCGTTTCAGTGATGATTTTGATTAATCAACTTCTCTTTGTATGATCTTCTCTATTGAATACAGAATTAAATCACATACGGGATGATATTTGTCAGGGGAGCTCAGTTGGGGTGCATGCTTCAGTCCAGTTGGTCATGAAAATCCGCTAAGGCAAAGGTTGGCAAGACTTTCTAGGCTCTTACCGACTGGTGGCTGGGCTCTGACTGTTTCAAAATCTAAAGAATCATAATACTCCCCATTGTGCATTTATCGGCGTAGGGTTATCATGGTCTCCCCGACCTATGGTTCATTCAGTTCAAATATGCGTTTATGTTGCCTATCGGCATGATCCCAGAGATGTCACAGCGATAAGAAATCATGTGCAAGATCCATCAGCAAGATAGGAGTCATCGTCCTAGCGACATGAAGTTCCTATTGGCATGAGGGGTTTCCTTCAGAGAGATCTCTCGGTGAGATCTTTGGGTCTCATCGACAAGCAGAAAAAGGTGTACACTATAGGCAGAATGTTCTTTCTTTGCCGAGATGTCTCGGTGAATCTCTAAGGCCCCACCGACTACCCCACCACCAGCTAACAATTCGGCGTGAGTCGTTCCCTTCGCTATGTGCTCTCACCGAATGCCAGGAGTCTTGCCGACAGGAGAGGGGCTATGTATCGAAAAAATAGGATAGCCTCGCCAAGAAGTCTCAGTGAACAAGAAAGGTCTCGGTGACACAAAGGAAGCTCTCCAAGAGGTATGAAGTCGGCGGAAGGTCTCACCGAATGGTGGATGTCTCATAGAAGCAGGAGGGCTCGGTGAAGGATTATTTCTTCATCAAAAGGTCTTAGCGAGGAAGCGAAGTCACACCAACACAGTGCGAAGGGGGATTCCATCGGTGGTCTTTGGCGAGATGATCAGTGTGTCACATCGACAACGGGATGAACTAATAAAGCTTTCGCCGAGACATGAGATGTCTGCAGGACATCTCCTCGACCAGAGAATGCTATAGCAACGCATGGGAAGCAAAAGAGCCCAAGTCAGCATGACTACAGAAGGGTCTCAGGGAAATGAAAAGATCACCAAAGGTGATCCCTTCAGCATAATGTTTGGCCGAAGAGGTGAGGTCAAGGTGACAAGGGCAGCATCGGCGTAGTGATCTGGGCTCGATATGAGATCTCGGCGACCAAGAAATGTCCCACCAAAGGAAATGGAGCTTGCTAGGAGGAAAGAAGTCAGCTGAAGGTCTCGCCAAACGGTGGATGTCTCATCGAAACATAAAGCGCATGCAACGCAGGAATTCATCTCGCGGGACTACATCAGATGTCTCCCTGAAATGGAAAATCTTCTAAGAATGATACTTTTGGCAAGAGGTCTACCTGAAATGAAAGGTCTTACTGAAAGGTCAATCTTCAGTATGACATAAGGAGCTCGCTAAGAAGTCTCA
>VDFB02009239.1:0-25244 GCA_007258455.2 Sequoia sempervirens | reverse complement strand
CTAGGACATAGTTGTATGTGTCTTTGAGGCAATCTAATCAAAATTAAAGTTACCGAAGGAACTAGTGTTCTTGGAGGTTTCTCTAAGATGCCCTAAATTTCCCTTACAAGTGGTATCAAAGCCTTCTTTTGGTTGTTGGTTCTGGGTATTTCTCCTATGAATATTCTTAGTTTGTTAGGCTAGAGGATATCTGGAGGAATCGTCTAATTTATTGATCCTTTGGTGAGTGGAAGTCTTGTGATATCCGGAGACAACACGCAGCTTGAAGGATGGTGTAGATGGAAATGGGAGTTGATCATGTTGTTTAGTTGTGATCTATGTCTCCTTGTTGGTAGTGGTATAACCTTGGTGTATGAGGTGTATTTTCTTGCTCTGTGGTTGTGTAGCAGTAGAGCTTTCATATTGGAAGTTTGTGTGAGAGGATCCTTGGTGATATGGAGAAGCCTAGGTTGTTTCTCAACCATGGAAGAGAGTGCTTATGCTAGGTGGTGTTTCCTGGTGTTGGAAGGAACGGTTTCCTATTAACCTTGAATACATAAAGGCTATGGAGTTAATCATTAGATGATTTGCAAGCCTCTGAAATAGCCTTTCTCTTCTTCTCTAATGCATGTACATGTTGGTGGTTTTAGAGTTGGCCTGAAAGGGGCCTGGATTTTCCTAAACTATTGTTTTCCTTCTAAGGATGATTTTTACTTGCGTGGCTCTGTGGTTTTGCATGTTTTCAACGGTTAAGAAAAACTTTTGATTATGTTGAGTTGTTGTTAAGCTATTGTCTAGACCCTAGTTTTTAGGGTGTTGCTGGATGAGATAGTTGTAGCTCTACATGCATGCTTTGTGCATGGTTTGAGAAAGTGTGATTTCTTCTTTGCATGGGAGTGTTGGTACGTGATTTGTCACTTAGCATTCCTATGGTGGTGCTTGTAGGTTCCTTGATTATGGTGCTCATTGTGGACATGATTGGCAAATCAAGTTTGGCGTGATCTGGTGTTTGAGTCATGATTGTCTTTGTGGTTATTCTGTTTGATATCTCAGTGTTGCAGTTTCCAATGCGATGATGGGTTTGCATGTTGGATGTTTGTGATCTACGAGTTATGCAGTTGGTGGATTAGCTACCCATTGGCTGTAGTGAGATAACTTGGATGTGGACTATCTTTATCCATGAGGTTGATTCATTGTTGGTGTAGACTTGTTAGTTGGCTTTGTCTGTGGTCACTTGTGCATTGGTGTGATTGCTTTGAGATGAGAGGATGGATATTGTTGAGTACCTGAATAGTCGATTATGGGAAACTAAAGTAGGTGGTCATGATGCTTGGATAGCTCTGATGTCACATTTTAGTGGGAGCTTTAGCAGTATCTGAGGGTTCATCACATGGCGGTGAATGGTCTTCTTTAGTGTTATAGATGTTTCAAGGGGGAGCTTTTAGATCCTATTGCTACAGAAGGTTTCTTTTGCATTTGCATGGACATTATTTGAAGATTTGCAACATGTTGGATCCATGGAGGATGCTTGGAGTCTTTAGCTGAGGTGTTGGTGGTGCTTGACAGGTGATGTTGGTTTTGAGTCTGTTTGCCTTATGTCATGGTATACTCTTGTCTGTGCACTAAAGTTTTGGCATTGTGCATTGTACTTGAGACCATGGTGAAGTGACTTGAAGCATGGTATCTCCTAAGGGGATATGTAGATCATGTTGTCATGATAAGTTCCTGATTTAGATGATTGGAGGTTTGACAGTGTCTAGTAATTCTTTGTGTATTGGGTGATTTGATTATTTGCGTGATACTTCATGATAATGTAGTAATGTAGTTGAAATTTAGCATGATATGATCAGTTGCTAGTACTCATGGATAAATGAAGAATAAGGTGAGGTTTTTTTTCTCTTCTGAGAGAAGTGTTGTTGATTGTTACTCTTGATAAAAAAATTTAGCAAAAAGTCTGAGAAGCCTACACCTTGGTTGAACGTGAGTTCAATAAGAGACCTATGAGGTGATTTCTCTTGGATTAGTCATGATGGCTTGCATATCTTGAAGGAGTATTCTAGTTCCTACTCTTGGTCTACTTGGTAGTTTATCTGAGAGGTATTTGTCCCATTATATTTTTCAAATGAGTTTTATGTTCACTTTCATGATATGGATCTTGAATTGATGTTTAATGGTTCTAGACGATTCATAGTGGAAGATGTACAACTTGTTTATCTCCTTGAGATTTTGTGTTATGTTATTTACTGATGAGAATTGGTAGGAGATGGTGTATGGGCTGATTTCCTGAAATGGGGAATGAAGTAGCTTGATCTTCTTTGAGAGGCTTACATCCATGTTGATTACATGTTTTTAAAGTTGGTTTGATCTTGGTGATTGAACGGTTGGATGTTGTTAAGACTTTTCTTTTGGGATGAAAAGGAGATCATTCTTGACACAGCTGGTAGTTAGAAGTGTCTATAGGACGATGTTCTACATGAATATGATGTGCAAAGTTTCTCTCTTTGGTCATGGTTTACTTCTTGGATGTTCGGTTTCACATTACATTGGTTTGAGGTTTGTTTGGAGCTATAGTGATAACTTGCTTGTGGTCATGTGTTTTCACTCATGTTCATGGGTGATGACATGGAGTTTCTTAACCCTTTTTCCTTTGATTGCATGTGGAGAACTTGGGAGAACTGTAAAGACTTATGGTGAGAGAAATGAATCTTGTAACAGTTTGTTGCAAGTTTTGCATATCATTGTGGATATTTTTGGTACTACATGGTTACATTTTCTATGTGATGTTATTGGTAGACTTGGTATGTCTTTGATTTTTTAGATTTGGAATTACTCAGGTAGTGGGAGTTACTGTTGTGTTTTGTCTTCTTCGACTACTTGGCACTTGGAGCTTGTATTTGTTGTTATTGAGTTGGTTATAGTTTGGCGTGAGTTTACTATTGTTGATACCTTTTAGGTATGTGGGATTGGATGGAATAGTATGAGTTGTGGGTGTTATTTTTAGTCATGTGGGTTTATCAGTTGGATGGAAGTAGTCAGACTAATTGTTGTTCTACCTGGTGTTTTTGTCTTGTTTCTGGAGCATGACTTCACGGTTGTGTTTTGTTCGAGGCTTTGAATTTGATATTACTTTTGTATAGTGGTTGAGCACAGTGAAGAAGGTAGCAACATCTTGTTGAAGATATCACTGGGATCTTTTGCTTATGTTTGTTGGAATGGTGCTTAATCACCTTTGCTTGTATCTTCCTTCCACACATGGCATGTTGGAAGATGACAAGGATTGTTCCCTGAATGGTGGACATCTTGGATGTTGGTGCAAAATTCTTGATGGAGCATGAGAGCATGTTTTTTAGATCTATGTGGTTTCCTGGAAAGCTATGATCAGTTGTATTTTGGTTACTTTGTTGGATAGTTAGTTGCAGCTGGATGCCTAGTCTTTGTTGTAGATTGTCTAGTGGATTGTTATCTGTGGAATATTGTTGATTGGGTGTCTTGAGTATTGGAGGATTTGAACTGGTGGAGCTAGTGTGATCTTAGTTTCTGGTTGCTTTGGAGATGCCTGTGTGATCTTCGTCAAGTGGGATATTGTTGGAATTGTTGCCTCAATCTCACAGGCTGAAACATCTAAGAAAGCATGGTCATTGTGACTGGTGAGATGTCTGGACGATCTACTAGTTGATCCTAAACTATCGCTATGACCCCATAAATGTCTTGGTGATTGGCATAACCTGAAACCTTCGGCATAACCTTGAATAGTCAAAATGATGTTTCGGCGATGGTAGAAAGTCTGGCCGATATCAGCATGACCCTTGGTCTATCTATCTCATGTAGTAAATAGTATGACTTGCTCCTATCAGAATGTGTCTTAGCGATAAGAGATGTCTTGTCGACTAGTGTTGTCGCTGTGACTTGTGATGTTCATTGTAACCTTCCGCTGAGTGGAGAACTTTGGCCAATGGGTTGGTGTCTAGCAGATTTCGAGGAGACTCATGGCAACTAGGTCATCAGAGTAACACGGAGGCTTCACTATGAACTATTGGCGACATATGTTTGTCTCATCGATGTTCATTAGGGTAACATGGAAGCCTCGGTAAGAAGTCTTGTTGAAGGTTGGTTCTCTCTCTGATAGTATATGGTCTTCGGGGTGACATGTGTTCGCTATGACCTCTCGGTGAAAGACAAATCAGAGTAACATAAGGGTTCAGTAGGAACTCTTGGCAACAGGGAGATGTCTCACCGACAGCTATACACTCAAAGTCATCGGGATAACATAAAGGCTTTAGTATAAAGTCTCAGTGATGGACGTTTGTCTCACCGAAAGGAAAGTTGATATCAATGTGACTTATGAACTTTAGAATGATGTCCTTGTGAAGGATGATAGTCTTGCCGATGGAAATGCTAACGTCTATGTGACATTGGAACTTCGATATGATGTCTCATTGATAGTGATGGTCTTTCTGAATAGTGATACATGTGATGGATATTGGTATGATGTCTTGGCGACAAGGGGAAGTCTAAGCAACATCTTGTGAACTCAGTGTAATGTCTTGCCGATGGAGAAGACTCTTGGCAATAACTACAATCGGTCTTGTTGCATCGGGGAGACATGGTTAGTGTCTCACCAACATGCAACACAAGTTGATTGTTGTTGACCGAGTGAAGACTATCCTATGTGGTGCGACTTGGACCAATCAGAGATGCATAATGTGAACCATTTGTTGTTGTGATCCGAAAATTGGAAATGAACCAATTCTCTAAGGCAGTGAAGAACAAATGGATAGATGTATGTGTTGGAAGTTCTAAAAATGTAGAGAGAAAGTAGGAGAGCATTACTATGAGGGCTGAGAGGCTGGCTAGATGGTCGGGGCCATGAAGTCAAAGCAAAGAAAATGAGAGGAAAGGTTATGTTGCTACAATCTCTCCTAATCATGGATCATAGTTGATCTCTCTCATATTGATCTGCACTATATATTGTGTGAGGATATTGCAACAATGCAAAGATTGTATGGTCTGATGGATTGATCAGGAAATGTAAAGGGGAGAGTTTTCTACCAGGTTGTATCCAGAATGAGCAAGATGTAATCTATGAAAAGGCTATGAGCCTAAAATTGTATTGTAACCTTTTGTTGCTGAATAATACAATGGCTCGATATTTGGAGTGTGGGGTTTTTTTACCTGAAAGGGTTTTCCCCACATAAATCTGTGTGTTCTGGTTTTCTATCTTATCTTTCATCTGTGTTGATTCAGTTTCTAGAATCTGTTAATGCATGTTGTTGAATTTACATGTGCTTCTCTCTTAAGGATTAATGTGGGAAATGAAGTGTGTTTGTTTCCGCTTTAGGACATAGTTGTACATTTCTTTCAGGAAATCTAATCAGAATTAAAGTTACTGAAGGCACTACTATGCTTGGAGGTTTCTCTGAGATGCCCTAAATTTCCCTTACAAAATTATAGCAATAAGTTTAAGAATCTTGAACAATCCAAGCAGAAGATGTCTGCTATGCTTACTTCACTATCCTTGTGTGTGTTGACTAAAGATAGCCATCTATCATCATACACACATATCAGAGACCATTTCTAATATTATGATAGGGAAAAAATTTCAAGTTGAATAGAGAATTAGTGACAGTGTACTTGGACTTTTGTAGTCCATCAATAAAAACATATGATAGTGGCCATAACTTACAATAATCAATAAGGTTAGAGAAGAAAGACAAGGATACCAAGTAGCACTGTCAAAATTTTGTATGGAACAAATGCCTCTCAATGAACACCTAAATGATGAGTTTTGGTATCATAACTATTGTTCAAAGATATTGTAAACTAAACCATTACTTATACATACAAATGATAAAATATAGAATATTGCAAGACACATTGGTTGCAGTGCATGTGTGCATTAATTATGCAATAATAAAGGTTAATAAGTTAATGAAAACCTTAGTGATAACCTTGATTGACCAAAAAAGTTCTTGCATTGGTGCAACCAACCTAAAGAACACATGTTAGAGGCATCATAACATAGAAAAATGCATTAAAACTCTAATATAGTAACATACATAACATGATGGAACAATGTAGTGGGGGCCTATCAAGATGGGAAATAAAATCACGAATTTGGTAGATGAGAGGAAACATTTCAGTGATGGAAATGTGGAGTAAACATCATCGTCAGCTAGTGTTTCCTATATTTTCTTGATGTTCTATCGAAGTTGTGGGTAGGAGTTTTATTATCCATAAAAGTCACCTACGTGTTGTATTATATTATGTATTGTCTTCCGTAACAAGCCATTACTTTTTGGTGTAGAATGTGAGTAAATTTTTCATCCAAGTCATATCAAATATTAATTTTTGATAACATATTGTTTATAAATAAAAGTATAAAATGTAATTGCAAGTTGGAAAATACTTTGTGTTTTGAAATTTTCATTCCGCTTATTCAAAGGTAAAGGGTGGAGAGAATGGGGAGGATTTGTAGGTAGGAGAGACATAGCACTAACCAAATTGAGTTAAGGGGTGACTAACTAGTTGGTCTATTACATGTTCAGGGTTTTAAAATAGTATGTCGGCTTTTAGTTTCATAACATTGAGTGTTTTCCAACTTGTAATTTATTGAAAATATGAATGCATTGAAAACCTTTTGTTATTTATATAGTAAGAATGTAATGAAATTAACCCTCAAAATTTATAACTCTTAATTAGAGTAAAAATTGCATTTCAATTTCTTCATATGATTGAAAAAATGCACAAAATAATTAGAGGTTGGAAAACACAATGGGTTGTGAGTTATTTATTTTTGCATTTTCAAAGATAATGTGTGGAAAGCTCGAGGAGGATTTGTAGGTGGGGGATACATAAAACAAACCAAATTGAGGTGAGGTGAGGAGTGACGAACCAATTGCATATTTACGTGCATATGGTTTTAACATAATATGTGGGTTGCAGGTTTCATAACATCAAGTGTTTTCCAACTTGCAATTTTAATTGACATACCATGTTTTGAAAGCTGTAATTTCTCATTATGTATGACATAACATTATTAAAAGGTATTTTTATCTTAAAAGAGTTTTCATTTGATATGCAAAGTTGTTTATGCGCTTTTATATTGATAGACATGTGCTTTTGTATTTTATTTATGAAGTTGTAAAAAATAATTACAAGTTGGATAACACAATGGGTTGTGAGTTATTTCATTCTACTTCCTCAAATAGCTCTAGTGTGAACATTAAAATCACGAAATTAGAAACTCTCAACAAACTAGCATATAAAGAACTTTGCATATCAAATGAAAAACCCTCAGAAACCCCTCTAAATGTCAATGAAAATCCCTTTTTGCAACAAAAACACATTCAATTCTTCATAGTCCCTACATAGGATTGCAAAATGTTATATATTTCTAGGAGATATACATACTTTCTACCTACTTACACCTAATATGCATTTTGGCAGGGAGAACAGTTGCTCTGCTTCTTCCTCCAAATGCTTGTAACTCCCTTCTGAGCTCCCCAACTTTCAACAAAGCTTACAAAAATGGCTTGATTTTTAGTTTCTCAAAACATTATTCTAGAACTATTTTAATTTCAAAAAATAATTGCAAGTTGGATAACATAGTAGGTTGTTAGTTATTCCATTTTTCTTCCTTAAATAGCTATAGTGTGAATATAAAAATCACAAAATTAAAAAATCCTTGACAAAAAAGCACATAAACAACTCTGTGTATCAAATGAAAACCTCTTTTCAAAAGGAAAACCCTTAGAAACCCATCTAAATATCAATAAATACCCCATATCACAATAAAAACCCATTCAATTCTTCATAGTCCCTACATGGGATGGAAAAATGAAATATATTTTTGGTAGATATACATACCTACTACCATCCCACACCTTACATGCATTTTGGTAGGAAGAATGGTCACTCTACGTCTTCCTCCAAGTTCCAGTAACTCCCTTATGAGATGCCCAACTTTCAAGAAAATTTGATTGTCAAAAATGGTAAGCTTTTTGGGCTTTCAATTCACATAATTGGAAAACATGCTCGCATGCCATGTTTTTTAATGTATAGGATAGGTGATGATGCTCAAAACGACATGTGCCTAAATGTTTTTCCAATGTCACACACCTAGACATCCATTTTCTAGTCTTATCATTTAGGGAGAATAACTTCTTCCAATGTGATAATCACCTAGTTATGACATGCATATGTGTCAAAGCAGTAAATAGTGTAGCTAATATTGGTCACATCAACCCAATGATATGTCATATTTGTGTAGAGGAAAAAAATATTGTAAATTTGATTAGACATTTAGGTAATTTGAAATAAATGTACATGCATGTGGATTAAATGTTAACTATAATAAAATTTATGAAAATAAATTGGGGTCATCATCATATTTTGAAGATTATTTAGCTAGAGACTATGTGTAGAAGTTGATTGAAAAAATAGAAAAATGGATTGATTTAAAAAGTAACATCCATTAACCCAATAATTTTGAAATGAGAGTTTCAAGTCACCACCCTTCCCTGAGAATTACGAGGAAGAAGGATTACAATGGGATATTTAAATTGATTGAAGAGAAATAGAGAAGTCATGTAGGTAGAGTACCTAACTAGATATTTTAAATTTTCTTGTAATGTAGAGATGCAATTAATTAACAAGTTTTATATGGTTATTTATAATTATTTTTAAATATCATTCAATACAACAATCGAAAAATAATTTTGGTTAGTTAATAATAATATATTTTTATCACATTTTGAAGAGTTGAGGTGTAAAATTGTTATTCAACTATTTGATCATTCAAATGGATGATGTTTAAGTATAATAATTTTGTATATTTGGTGTTCTCTTTACTTGAATGCTAGGAGGATCACAACTCAACTCAACCAGCCATTCAAGGAAATGATACAAAAAATTTTCTCTTAAGCATTCTCAGCTTACTTTGCAATAACACAAACTACGAAATCATCAACAACACAACTCAAATAGCCCTTAGAAGACATTACATAAGATGAACATAAAAAACTCAACCATACCAAACCTTGCAAGAAACCTCATACTTCAAATCCAATGTTCTTCTTGGTAAACTTCACCATACCCGTGTAGCCCTATATTAGGAACTGTCAAACAAAACCCCTAATCCAAACCCAAACTCCACATTGTAAGAGGCTTTTGACACACATTATAAGCCATTTAAAAACATATCAAAGAATGATACAAGTTTGTTTTGTAACAACACCACAAAATATTGACTATCCTTCAATGGCTAGGCCTAATTAGGCTCAACAACAAAAAAATCCCAAGGGATTCCACTCTCAGACTCTCCACCTTCATTCAAGTACCATCAAAAGTTAACAAGACATTCCAAACAAAAAATCTCATCAAAAGGAACTCTCATTAGTGATTCAAAACTTTAAGATCTTACCATAGCAACTCCCTACTTGCATCATGAGGCTTGTTGAAAGTTCATAGCCCCAAGTCCATTTAATCTTTCCAACACCTCAAACTTGTGTAAATATTCCTATAAAAACACACAAAAAATAGCATTTTCCACTAATTAGAAGATCAGAAAACAATTTTCTTTACTTTTGTATACCCTAGATGAGGGTTTCAGACAGTTTGAACAAAAAATGTAATATCTTCCTCATTCCTTCATGAAATCAAACAAGACCAAGTGAAAAATGATGTAGAAACACAACACTATCTTCTCCAATGACTTCCCCTTCAATATTCGGTCGTGCATGGTCGTATAGGAGCCAACAATCATGTTTTACAAGTCTTTTATGAGAAAAAAACTAAATTCCATTGATGATTTTCTATTAGAATTCAAACTCTCTCTTTTCCTCGACCTATGTGAGGCTTATTTATACATTTCAAACCAAAAATAACCCAAATAAGATGACTACAACTAATTCAAACTACCTCCTAACTTCCTACCTTTACATTTTCCAAATTTACACTCTTACCTTGACAACATCTTTGCAAGATTTTGTTTTTTTCTTCACTTTTGAATCCCTCAACACCTAAGAACCACGAAATTAACTAATTAAATGATAAAATGATCCACCAAGACCTTTTTCCCATGAAAAAACATCTAAAACCTATTATTTGGCAACATTTTCCAATTTTGCAAACTCGATACAATGACCATACAACTTATCTAAACATTCATCAAATGACTCAAACACCTCATAATGGTCTTGAAAGACCTTATTGAATGACCCATAAGCTCTATTTAAACACTTATTATATTTTCGCCTCATGGAGGAATATAGTCCATCAAGTGTTCCTGCACCAATCTCCCAGAGAAAAGAAAATTCAAGTCCTCTTAAAAACTAGTTTGCTCCTTCTTCTTGGTCTTCCAATTCTTTTGCAATTTGTCCTTGATCTTGGCAACTATCCTTTGGTCGTTCTTCCTCTTCTTCTTATACCATATCCTCTCTAGAAATTTCTTAGCTTTCATGTTACAAAAGTCTATTTCTTTTGTATATACCTTAGTAGCATCGTCTACATCTTCATTCTCATCATTAGTGTACCATATAGCAACATTTTCACCATTACCACAACCTGCATCATATTCTTACAAATCTACATACACCTGATTAGAAAACAAATAAGCAACATCTTTATTAACAACCCTATTATCAACAACATCTTGAGTATCAATACCAACTTTATCAGCAACATGAATAGCCTTCTCTACATGTTCATCCACAAAAAATTTATCAACTACTTGATTACCAACAACAACCATATCATGAATATCAACATCAATATGTTCATCAACAAATAAAGAGGTTTGTTCATCTTCAAACACAATTTGAATATCATGCATATCAACTTGTAACTTACTTTGCTCAACAAACTTTACCTCTTCCTCATTTGTTGTTGTCCTTGCTTGTCTTTTCCTTCTTTGAATAATCTTTTTATGGGCCACACAACTCTCTCCTTCACTGTCAAATGCCAACTTGTAGCTTGCCTATGTAACTTCTTCAACTCATTCTCCTGTCTTTCTATCTTCTTACTGAGTTCCTCTAGTGCTTGCCTAAATTCTTGATCCTCCTTCTTTTGCTTTGCCTTTTCCTCCTTTATTTTCCTCTCTTCTTTCTTCTTCCTGTATGAAACCTCAACATGCAAACATCTTCTCAACAAATCCATCTTCACAAGAAAGTCCCTCCTTTCTTCCACTTCACTTTGCCTCACCTAGGAAATCAAGTTCTCTCCTAACATGCACACACAACACACAACCACAACCACAAACTCTTCCTCTACCTAGCCCTTACTGGGCTTTGATACCAACTGATGCAATGCTAGGAGGATCACAACTCAACTCAACCAACCATTCAAGGAAATGATAAAAAATTATTGCTCTTAAGCATTCTTGGCTTACTTTGTAATAACAAAAACTACGAAATCATCAACAACACAACTCAATTGGCCCTTAGAAGACATTACATAAGATGAACATAACAAACTCAACCATACCAAACCCAACAAGTAACCTCATACTTCAAATCCAATGTTCTTCTTGGTAAACTTCACCATACCCTTGTAGCCCTATATTAGGAACTATAAAAAAAAAACCCTGATCCAAACCCAAACTCCACACTATAAGAGGCTTTTAAAACACCTTCTAAGCCATTTTAAAACATATGAAAGAATGAGACAAGTTTGTTTTGTAACAACACCACAAAATATTGATTGTCCATCAATGGCTAGGCAGGTAATTAGGCTCAATAACAAAACAACCCCAAGGGATTCCACTCTCAAACTCTCCACCTTCATTCAAGTACCCTCAACAGTTAACAAGACATTCCAAATGAAAAATCTCATCAAAAGAAACTCTCATTAGTGATTCAAAACTTTAAGCTCTTCCCATAGCAACTCCCTACCTGCATCCTGAGGCTTGTTGAAAGTCCATAGCCCCTAGTCCATTTCATCTTTCCAATGCCTCAAACCTGTGTAAATATGCCTACACAAACTCAAAAAAATTGGCATTTTCCACCGATCAGAACATGAGAAAAAACAACTTTCTTTACTTTTGTATACCTTAGATGAGGGTTTCAGACTGTTTGAACAAAAAATGTAATATCTTCCTCATTCTTTCATGAAATCAAACAAGAATAGGTGCAAAATTATGTAGACATACAACACTATATTCTCCAATGACTGACCCTTCAATCTCTGGTCGTACATGGTCGTACAAGAGCCAACAATCATGTTTTACCAATGTTTTCTGAGAAAAAACAGAATTCCATTGATGATTTTCTATTACAATTCATACTCTCTATTTTCCTTAACCTATGTGAGGCTTACTTATACATTTCAAACCAAAAATAACTCAAATCACATGACTACATCTAATTCAAACTACCTCCTAACTTCGTGCCTTTACATTTTCCAATTTTGCACTCTTACCTTGACAACCTTTTTGCAAGATTTTGTTTTTTTCTCACTTTTGAGTCCCTCAACTCTTAAGAACCACCAAATTAACTAATTACATGATAAAATGATCCACCGAGACCTTGTTCCCATGACAAAACATCTAAAACCTATTATAGACTTCATTTGGCAACATTTTCCAATTTTGCAAACTGGATACAATGACCATACAACTTATCTAAACACTCATCAAATAACTCAAACACCTTGTAATGGTCTTGAAAAACCTTATTGAATGACCTCTAAGCACTCTTTAAACACTTATTACATTTTGGCCTCATGGAGGCATATAGTCCATTAGGTGCTCCTACATTAGTCAAACCAAGTAACACAAAGCTATAAGAATAAACAAACAACATAAAAACTACAACCAAACAAAAAACAAGCAACACTCAAAGTAAGGATCACATAACAACTCAAAAAAGGGAGCAAGAAACATCTTTTACACTAAATCAAGATGGCTTAAAGTTAAACCTCTCTAGAACACACTAAAATTTTCCATTGTTTCCATCGACAAAATATTTGTGGTCACTAATTAATATGGGAATGCTTTTACCCTTAGAAATTTATCCAACCTCTAAAGAAAGCAAAGGATGGCTAATCCTACCTCCATCCTTCCCCAAAGTGCCTTTGTTCTAGTTTGAAGAAGGCCCATTTGATGAGGGCTAGCGCATGCAAATAGGGATGTGAGTAATATCCTTATTGACCAAGCACCCAAAAAAGGAGTGACTAGTCATAAGCTATTTTTGACATATAATTGAGAAACCGTTTTAAACAAATTGTTGCATGTTGCCCAGCCAATTTTGATAGATAAGATAATTTAAGAAGGAAACACCTTAACCACATTAAAATACATTGTAAATTTAACAAATAACAAATATTTTGTAAAAAATATCATATAAAAACAATAAACTAATCAATTCAAAATACAATACATTTCTAAACCTCACCCTCCCATCATAAAAAAAAATAAAAAATAAAAAATAAATTAATCAACGAAAACTTTATTGATGCCTTGCTTTTGAAGACCAATCTCAAAACCCATCACTTTAGGGCAAGTCCATACTTACCCATAAACCATGGGTTACCCAATAAAATTGGAATACAATCTTCTTGACTGGAGAAGATCATGTAGAAAACCTTCACCATAGTTCTATATCGAAACGACCCTAACTGTTTCATTTTCTCTTGGCTCAATTCCTAAAGGTAGCGATGTTTCGTTTCAACCCCAGAAAACTCCCAATGAGGGAGAACACAAGGCACGATGCAGTTCTATCCTCAGGCTACACAACAGGTTCGTTAGCACCCTGCTCCACATTCCTATGCCTACTCGACACTACCGGGGCATCCGCTTCACCCAACAAGGAATGCAAACAGGTAAGGAAATAGGAATAATAGATGCCCCACACAGACCTCCCAACACACCAAGGCTGCTCTAATCTTAGTCACAAGACAAACGGGGAGGAGAAAACCTTAGCATAGCCCCTGCCCAGCACCCGCGCCATTAGAGACCACCTCTTTGGCAATAAATGGTGAAACACTAGAGGGCTTCCTCTGAACTAGAATCGGCTCACCAAAAATCTTCCGGGCCTTTAAGTACAAAGTAGTAATAATACATTGTGAAAAACCAAACTCAAATAAAAGATTTTGATTAGTGTTATAATGTTTCTCTTTCATTTGTATCTTCTTTGTATTATTCTATCTAATCTTAAGGGAGAATGCTAAAAAAAAATCAATTATTTTTTCAAAATTAGTTGGGATCTAAGCTCACCAATTTTTCCTCTATACTAAACAGACTAGCAATATTTGCATCTTTATAATCTTTTTCTAAATATTTCCATAATTGTATTGGATTGTCAACATCAACACATATTTTATTGAGATTGAGACTCAAGCAATAATGCCTTTAGCTTGCTCCAACTTACATTTTCATAACTTTTTTTCTTTTTGATTGTTGAGGTTTCCCAATCTCTTTATTCACTGTTTCATAAAACATTCTCTCTAGAAATATTTTTAACTGGAATCTTTTAATATAAAAACCACTTCCATATAAGATTGACAAACTTTTATTTGTAAAACTCATATTAAAAAAAGAACCCTTAGACAAATAAATTATACCACTTCAAAGCTTATCTAACTAAACAAATTTTAAACTCTGATACCATGCAAAAACAGACCCTAAAGATAACTATAAAACAAAATAGCAGCAACAAACAAAACAAAAACAAAGCACAAAACTCCCCATTTGTTGGTGCTATTTTGTTTAATTATTGTCTTTTATATTGCTATTTGTTTTTTGGAACTGGTTTTACAGATGGTTCCATTCGTCCTCTAGCTCTTCAAGAGTCTTCTTCGGTACATCCATTGTCATCATCGTCCTCTGCAATGGCCTCTAAATGTCCCAGGAAATTCCCACTCGAAGTACAAATACTGAGATCCCGCCCAATGACATCTCCATCATCGTCTAATGTTAACACTTGAGTGCTATTAATATCTTAAACTATATATACCAATCGATAGATTTTACTGTATATCTTACTTATGCTCTTAAAGTTTTATTTGCTTAAAGAGTTTCCCACAAAAATAATTGACACCAAGTTCCTCTATCCTAATGTGCAATCATATCAGGATGGATGCTCTCATTGATCCCCACATTAACTTCAACATGTTGTACCTGAACGGTTAGTGGTGATGGAAGTTTACTTTCAGTATACACAAGGGGAAACCATTGTTATAAGAAAATAATTGAAATGCCCCTCTGCTGGGACCTACCACTTTTGCAAGGGGAAGACAATATTCTGAATTCCTAATTGCAGAATTGTCTCAGCTTAGCCTATCAGAGGTTTCAATTTCAAGAAGGCTTCCCACATAAGCTTTTAACAAGAGTGTGGCCTCATTTTTTGGGGTACGCGATCAATAGATCAGCCCTCAATATGTAAATGTTAGCATTATGACGAGGATAATTTCAATTATTATTTTTTCACCTGTAATAAGCAAGTTGAAGGCTATGGATTAGTCTGAAGAATACTAGAAATTTAAAAGGCGGCCTGATAGAGGATGTAGGAAACAGGGACAAGCAAAATGTCACACTGCTACAGAGAAAGAGAGGGACAAACACAGAAAACAGAGATATAAATAAAACTCGGAGGATCCAGCAATCTCAATGTTCTATATTAATGCCATTTTTCATAATACAGAGTTGCCAGAGCTGCCAATGCTCTTTTCTTGTCATACGTCCATGCCATCACAGAAAACAGGGTATTGTATATGCCTTTTTACAAAACAGAGTCTATTTCCAGAATACGCAAGAAGCTTCTCGAATACACCACACACATACAATTGCCTAGATACATTGAAGAATATAGAAGAAGTAAGGAGATAGGAATAAATGCGGTGGGTGAGAGTGAACAAAGTGGCAGGGGAGATTACTCCAGTACAGTTGGAGTCCACGTCAGCCAACACTCCCCCTTAATCTTCACTGCCATGTATTTCTACAATACCAATTCTTTTATTCTTCATTTGCCATTGACTGATGTCTTCTTTTATCTCTTGTTGATGTCCATAACCAAGTCCAGTGACTTCTTCAAATCCTTTTCTTTGCCTTCTTGATGATCTTCATACCTGATGATGCCTTTGTCTTTGTCCAACTGCTGCGGTAGTCTCTCAAACTTTTGTTTTTCAAAACTTCAATCTTGAACTTTCTACAAACTTGTCATCTATAGATGTCTTGCCAAAAGTACTTGTTGTACCTTCAAACTTGCCATGATTCCCATCATCTTTTACATGAGAATTTTTATACCTGAACATTTTTATTCTCTTTCAACTTAGATAGCTATGCATACAAACTCCTCAAACTTTTTTTGATCTTTTGTTTTATAGCTGCTGCTGCTGCACCTCAATGATTTCTTCTTTAATTGCTGCTACAATTTTGACTATCTTTCAGGCATTCTTCTTCCCTGTCAATTTGACTTTTTACTCACTTCTTTCTCTTCGTTTTTCCATCATTTATCTTTCATTCATTCTTTCTTTCCAAATTCTTTTCTTTGTTGTTGCAGTAGCTTCTATTATGCCCAAAATAATTTCATTTTTATTCCTCTTATTGCTTCATCTCTGCCCTTTCGTTCTTCTCATTTGAATTTCATCCTATGATGAAAAACTTTAACAGTTGCAGTTGTATCAAACTTTTGACTTTTTTTTCTCTCTTCATGGTGGCACCCTTTGGTAATTTTTCTAACTTTCCTTTTTCAGAAAACTGTGATCCCTTTGTTTTCAAGTCTTCAAAACATCAAGTTGGAACTTCCAACATCTTTACAATTTGTAAATGTATTGCTAGAAAACATTTTCTTTTCACTCAAAACATTTTTCATCCCTTTTGAACATTCATACCTTTCATAATTTTTATTGATCTTCACATATGAACATTTGTACAATCTTTTTAACATAACTGTAACCTTTTCCCAACTAGAACCATAACACCATCCACAATTCATTTTTATACAATCTGTCATAGATTCATTATTCCATTCTTTTTTCGAACACATCTTTTCAGAATGATTTCTTAAACCACAAATTTTACATGAATGCAAATCCCAACACATCTCTTTAGTGTGACCTTCTCTTTTACAATGAAAACATTGAATTTCTTTCTTTCTTTGCCCTGATTTGTTTAAACATATATCATGTTGAACATTATTTTCATTTTCTTCACATTTGTCATATCCAAGGCCTTCATATTTTGGCCTCATAATTGGTTAAATGGGCTCTCTCATTCCTTGCCCATATTTTCCCAAACCTTTTCCTTTAAAACCCATTTTCTTCATAATTTTCAAACCAACATTATCATCAAAACAACCAACAACATTTTCAGATTCATTAATAAATTCATCCTGACACTTTTTATCTGGTATATCTTCAATAAAATCAATCAATTGATCAAAGGAATAACATACATCATCTTTTTTCTTGCATTCTTCATTAGTTTTTACAAAATTACACATACACAATGACTGATTAGAAAAACACAAATCTTCAGTGCCACATGATACATCACATATAGATGGCTTTAACTTCAAACATTCATTCTTTTGTTTTAGTTTTGATATTTCTTTCTTCTGCAAACTGTTTTCATTTTCTACCCTTTTTAACATTTTTTCCAAATCTTCATTTTTCTTTTTCACATCATCAAAGAGTTTTAGTTTTTCTTCTAACTCTTCATTCATTTTTTTAATTTCATTCAATTCTTTTTCAAGATCATAATTTTCATCTAAAAGATTACACTTTTCCATTTGTTTCTCTTTTAAAAGAGTTATCATTTCTGAACATTGTTTCTTACATTCCTTCAATTCTTCTTCCAATTCATTTGTTTTCTCTTTCTTTACTCTATCAGCTTTCCCCATTGAAATAAATGATTCAAACTGACTTACCTTTGCACTTGAATTCACAACAATGCTATGACTTTCATCGGCAGCTTCGCGTGCCTCACTCTTCTTTCAAGATTTCCTTTCAATCTACCTTTAGAGGTCTGCAGATGAGCAATCCTTAGCACTGGACACTTTCTTTGTTTCAGATCTTACAAACTGCTCTCTTTATCTTTTGTTTCAACTCTTCCTCTTGTTGACAATTTTACTATACACCATTTAAAGAGAATCTACACTTTTACACACACAACTGCTACTCACCCTTTCAAATGGCAGTAAATGCTTGTTGAAAGCAACAAAATATCTTCCTTAGGACTCCATATTCCTATTTTTGATAACCAATCTTTCAACACAACTCTTTCTAGTATTCTTTATTTCTGAAAGCCACAACTCTTTCTTTCAATCTTCAAATTCATTTCATTTTACTGTGAATTCTTTGTTTAAAAGCTCAGTAATACAAAAATAACCCAAGTGATTAGGAGAGCGACTTCTATTTAATTACACCTTTGATTCAATAAACAACAAACTTACCTCCTTTTCTAATTTCTGGCTCCCCCTTAATATCAACTGTATAGAGTGCTCTGGCCTTTTGGTTTACAATCTCCTTGACAGATTTTACAGATGTCGGCTGAAAACTTACTATGACAGCGAATGCATTTTAGATTAAGAGCTTCTCTTTTTCTGAAGGGATCTCCTGTGTATTCTATTGGTAGACACATTTGCAAACCGACAGCTTCTGCAACTGCTCTTGGGTCGGCACTCCTTCCATGGTCGCTTTATTGTTGACCAACAATGACTTATGCTCCCCTACATAATGGTCTGCAGCAGCCAGCGTCCTCCACAATCTTTCTCTGACCTCTCCTAAACCCTTACTCTTTTTGACAATGACGATAAGCAATGATCTTATTTTCACTGATCTTTTTTTTCTTTTCACTTCGTTTCATTTCTTCTTGTCTTCTTCGATTTTCACAATATCCAAGCGGCTAATGCAAAGTGGCGACTTCTTTTAGAGACTGCAACCCTTACCTGTGGCGACCTTTGCTTTATGACAGTCAACTCTTTCAACAATAGCCGATTTCTTTTCTTTCTTCAACGGCTTCTTCTGCACCAAACAACTTCTGCAACTGGGTCTCTTCTTTCTTCAAAGCTTTGACAGGCTCTTCAAACAACAGCTTCTTCAAATTGCAACACTCCACTGAAATCTTCTGCACTTTAGGGTCTTCAGGCTCTAATCCTTGCACAGCTTCCGCTTCTACATGTGAGCAGCTTCAATCTTTTATTTGACAATGACTTTCATCAAATGACAGACCCACGAATTCTTTGTTAAACAACTACTTTTGTAGCCACACTTACAACAACTTAATTTCTTAGCTTGACTGCAAACCTTCCTTGCTTACTTGACACCTTACGACTCTTCTCAAACACTAAACTCATGAACCTCTACTCCCAGTGAGCCTGACCGACATAGCTCTGATACCACTTTGTAGGAAACAGGGACAAGCAAAATGTCACAATGCTACAGAGAAAGAGAGGGACAAACACAGAAAACAGAGATATAAATAAAACTCGGAGGATTCAGCAATCTCAATGTTCTATATTAATGCCATTTTTCATAATACAGAGTTGCCAGAGCTGCCAGTGCTCTTTTCTTGTCATACGTCCATGCCATCACATCCATGCCATCACAGAAAACAGTGTATTGTATATGCCTTTTTACAAAACAGAGTCTATTTCCAGAATACGCAAGAAGCTTCTCGAATACACCACACACATACAATTGTCTAGATACATTGAAGAATATAGAAGAAGGAGATAGGAATAAATGCGGTTGGTGAGAGTGAACAAAGTGGCAGGGGAGATTACTCCAGTACAGTTGGAGTCCACGTCAGCCAACAGAGGATGGAACAGAGAACTAGACTAAGAAGATATTGTTGCATCAAAAGAAGGGCCACATGGATCCCTCACACTCCTTATTATTGAAGATCTATTAGAAATAACTAGAAATTCCCCTCTCAGAAAACACTCACAACAATGTTAATGCCCGTTCTTTATACACATCAAACCATCCAAGTCACTTCACTAGTCGTCCTCTTCATATATCAACCATTCCTAAAAAGTATTTATTGGTTTAATTATTGCAATTGTGGGAGTGATCTTGTTGAGTAATTATCCTTTTAGATTTTGGCGAATATATTGATTTACAAGTTGATTAATACTTGCAAGTTTTGGTATAATAAAAAATATCTATGTAGTACTAGAGTTTCAACTCAGATTCAGTAATCTAAAGTTACATCAGTTGATTGTGTTGGACTAACTACTGCACCTTGGGAGTTGATCTCGTGGATTAACTCACTTTGGATCTATGTGACTATGCTAATTTGGAAGTTCATTGACACCAACCAATTTTTATATAATGACAAATCTACATGTGGTATCAAAGCCTCAACTCAAGTTCATTACCATTGGGTTACATCAAAGAGGGAGTGTTGGACTAAGCATTGAACCACTTGGAGCTGATCTTGTGTACTAACTACCACTCTAGGTTTAGAAGAAGATGTTTACTTCAAAGTCCATACCTGTGAGTTTTGGTGTAATGGCAAATCAACAATGTATCTCCCATACCTCAGTTGGTCAAGCTCTCTCAAAGAGAATATTTGAGTGGATAACCTTGTGTCTCTTTTGTACCCATTATTTTAGTATCTAAGGAATTATTATGAGTGTTCTTCTACAGAAAGATTAAATATTTCAGAAATAAATGATAATGACAATTTTACACCTCATCAAATCATAAAAGTGGTAAAGAGTTGTCCATTTTTATTAATAATTTTTTTTCAATAAATAAAGAGATTAATATTAAAAATAGCAGTAAGAATCGAAAAAAATATACAATAAAGGTATGTAAGAAAGAGATTGAAAACCACCAAAATTGGACACACGTTTCAGTCCAAACTGCTATAATTAAGGAGGTCAAAGATGAGCTAATTTTGTTATTTGCAGTCTAAAAATATTTGGATTATCACCACAATCTACAGAACAAACCACATGAACAAACGAAAGAGGAAGAGCAGTTAAACACAAGGATTGATACAATTACTTATGTAGTCCGTTAGGGAATAAATTACTGCCCGTACTGCTATTTCTAACCTTCATATTAGTTAATGTAAGGGATTCGTCAAATAACTTAGAAATAGAATTATCATTTTAGGGAAGACTTTAACCAATTCGTTCGCGGTTCTGGATATCTTTGTATAAACTATTGTCCTCTATTCCAGTTCAGGGATAATGCAATTAAAGAAAGAGGAAAGTAACTTTTTGTTGAAATATTTTTTAAATTGATTGTATGATTTTTTTCTCTAAATATTTCAGATCACACTTCATGATTATTATCAAATTCTCTTTTTTACTCTTACTTTTGAATAATAAATCATAAAATATGATCCAATTAGAAAAAATTATAATCAAATAAAAACATTTTTTTATTAAAACAATTGATTTGTGAAATAGAATATACTCAAAACTTATGTTAGGCAGCTGGAGACAAAAAAAAAAACATGAATTCAGAAAAAGACGATCATCAACATGGTATGGTCCAGACTGATCAATTTTATGAATTCTGCAGTAGCATTCTTTCCGAGAAGGGACCAATTCAAACTCTCAATGGTTGGACAGGTAATATAAACTTTTAGTGGTTCTGCAAACTTTATTTATGGCACTTTAATGGTCATTTAAGATAGCTAAAAAAATTATATAGGGGAGAGGATCCAGTAGTTGAGCATCCTAACTTCGCGCTTCTAATTATCTTATGTGGAAGTTTCAAATCACTCCCAACTTTTTAGAGCAACTTATTTGGCAAGTCCCCTACTTATAGTTTTCGTTTCGGGGCCACATCAGCATGGTTTTTGTCAAGATGTAGTTTACCAATACTTGAGCATTCACATCATGGGTAGTTGAGTGCTGATGTGGCATCACATGATTGGTTGCTTTTTAGATCAAAGGAATACATTTTGTTTAATTATGGGTAGCCATGTGACAACTATTGGCCCAATATTGATAAAAATATTGAACATTATATAAACAACTACTATCACAACTATTGAAACATGCTCAACTAATGGGTCCTCTCCCCTATAATGTTTGTTTACTACTTAGTAGATAAAAAAACTCAACTTTTCTTTAATTTATTTTCATACAATTTTCTTAGAATACTATAATTTATTTTTATTTAATTTAAGAATAGTAATATAAGAAGTAAGAATCTAAAATCTCACAATTATTGATAGTTTGTATGATTTAAGTTCTACTATTCTTTTTATTATGGATTAATTATTTAGTGAGTATAAAGGTATTTGTAATTTTATTTTTTGTTTTATGAAGATTAATGACCACCTAACGAAGAAGACAAAATAAAGGTCTATAACTCAGATTCAAAAGGACCCAAGAGTTCACTTGGGGAATAACAACTCTTAAAGGTCTCATGTCAATCATTTTCTAGAAACATGACAGTAAGGAGATGTCACGGTACCAATTTGATCATTTGAACAAGATTCAATGCACACTTTACCATTTTAAGAGACTATTACTCATTCATACTTGAAAATAACAAATATAATATAGAGAAATCAAATTGGAACAAATGCTTCCTTATATTATTCTCCAAAGTCTCCTTATAATAAATATGATATATATTCTAACTTTGTGTATACAACAAGATGTGAAGAGAACATGCTTCATGCGAGCTCCTATTATTTGTTCTCTAAGTATTTCTTTATCCATATATCCTGCATTCTATCTCTCTCTTAAATTCCCCCTTTTTACTATAACTCTATATTTTCTATATAACTTTGTATATCTTCTAATTTATACCTAAGTCCTTGTATATACTTCAACCATAAGTTACATGGATAGGGTTTTCATAGGAGCAATGACTGGTATTGAGATTCTAAGAAAATGACTAGAAATTGATTTTAAAGGCTTGGGTGTGGGTTGTCTCATCACATGGCTTATGTATAAAAAACTCATCATTGTCTTAGTGTAGGTCTTTCTGTGTACTTACTGCATTGGGCTCCTTCCTTAGGGTCATGCATTGCCAAATAATCATTCTCTCTGGGAAAAGTTTTATTTTTTTCTATGCCTTGGCTAACATTATTTGAACTATTTTCCCTCAATTTAGTCATTATCACATATTTCTTTATGATGCTTCTCTAGCTAATCTTCACTCTAGATATTAACCTTTTATCTTTTCCAAAGTTTATAAACCGTGTTGTCCCAGATTAAATATGACATTTGTCCTCTTGCTTTAGGTGATCTCTTATCAAAGCATTTGACTATATGTTTGATCTATTTGTATTTTTCCTCATAAAAGTTTCATTTCAAGCATAAAACTATGGACTACTAAGAATTATATCAAAAACATCAAGTGGAATCACATCTACTTCTACTTTGTTAATATATTTTTGGCTAATACCTAACAAAAAAATTCCATTTGTAGTAAATTAAATTTTTATACTCCTTTCACTTAACTCATTGAATATGGGTGAGGATGATCATATTTTTTAATACAAGCATTTGAAGAACACCTACTAGAATAAAATTGCATTGAGAACTAAGATGTACACATTCACTTATTGGTTTATGGTTTAAGGAGAAAATATTTTTTCATCTCTTCAAGTGCATGAGTATGTATTATTGGTGTCTCTGAATCCTTCCCTATTGTATACATCCAAAGGAACTTAAAATTTTTACTTCCTCTTGATGTATAAATATGGAATTCCTATACTTCTCATTTAAAATATTCTTTGAATGTAACTTCTAACACTATGCATAAGTATACCCATGTATATTGCAATCACTACAACAAATTTTACGATTCCTGCATATATGTACAACAACCATCATTTCCTTATACTTCCAATTTGCTTTTTAACATAAGTTCATGTGATCTTTATTGGAAAAATGATTGCTTGTCCTTTTTGGAAGACTCTCCTTCTCCTTTCCTTTTATCTTCACCAATATAGTATCCTTGAACAAATGAATTTTTCAAGTCCTTTGTTTCTATAATTATTTTATTCTTCTATAAATATAAACTCGGGGACCACCAAAATATTAGTTTAACTTATGCCTTCCTTTTCTAGTCTCATACTCACTAACATAGTTCATCACTTAAATCTTATTATATAATACTACACAATATGACCACTACCTTCTCTGAAACATATCCACCTATTTTTATAGTTAATCTTGTTCTCAAGGTGGAAGCACAAAGTTGTATCTTAGTTATGGACCACATGTCGATTTAATGATTTATACAAAATAGTATGCACCAATCTTGGAACACAAGGAAAAATAGATAATTCTCATTGTAGATGAAATTCATAACATGTTTATTTTTGTCCCTTACACATTTTATATCGTACTTAGGGTGGTTTTAACACATCCAAATTTCTAAACAAGAATGAATTATTTCTCCTCTTGAAAATAAAAAAAAGTCTAATCCAATTCTCCTTTTAGGCCTTGAATGTGATGGACAACTAAGCGGTCAATGTGAAAGTGTTTCAACAAGGGGCCTAGATTGTTAGATTTTCTAGAAAATACATCTATGGCATGTAATTAAAATGATATATTCTAACCTTAAAAAATCAATTTGCATGTTAAGGATATTATTTCAACGGATCTATACCAATTATATTCTCTTCCTGTTGTTTTTAAAAAATCTTGAAATAAAAGTCAAAAGATTTGGACCTGGCTATAAGAAAGATTTAAACAAATGGGTCCGTATACAAATATGTGGGACCAAAAGGTGGTCTTAAGTGGCAACTTCTTTTATAAAATTGAGAAATATTGACCTTTGATGGGAAATTGAAGATAGTTACACTAAAAAAATTAAGATGCAATAGAAAAACCTAACATAGAATTTAGTGTGGCCCCTATAAAATATTAAATTTCTTGTAGTATTTTAAAAATCACTTTGGTGAGAAATTAGCTAACACCATGTAGTTTATTCTTGATTTTTATGGTAATTTTTAAATGAATATATGATTTTTTACTAATTTTCAAAAGTGGAAACATCTTGAAAAATCAAAATATGAGTGTGTTCCCCCCCTAATTTTTTTGAAAACTATTTGAAAATATCTCTCCATCTCTCTCTCTCTCTATCTCTCCCACCCTCTCTCCTTCCCTCCCTCCCTTTGCCCTATTTCTCTCTCTCTCTCTCCTCTCTATCTCACCATTCTCTATTTCCCTCCCTTTCACTCTCTCCTTCTCTCTATCTTGTTGGAGATTACTATTTTCATTGATGTCAACAAGGAGATTGTTGGAGATTGTTGCACTATGTTTTCTTTATTTTTTTCATTTATGTCAACCTATCTAAACCTCTAATGTGGTTATGATAAGAAGGTGTTGAGTAGTTGTTTC
>VDFB02009238.1:0-22129 GCA_007258455.2 Sequoia sempervirens | reverse complement strand
AACCATCAATCATTTTGTTCTTAGACAAAACACTTAAACTAGCATAGCCTAAATGTCCATACCTGAGATTTCCATAGCTTGGAGGGGTATTGAATGGTGCTCTTGAGGGCTAATTCTTGTACTGTTGTACATTTTCCATTCATGAGAGTTGTAGCAAAAAACTGAGATAAGAAACGTGTCTCAATCTTTAAAGGAAACATCTAGTTCTTTGTCATTTGAACTGCTGCAAACACTTTCTTCCTCTCATTATTTTCATAAATAATGCATTGACCCTTCTCCATCAACACTTTATATCCATTTTAGATCAGTTTTCCAACACTCGTGAGGTTATGCTTTAACCCACGAGCAAGAAATACATTATGTATCTCCTTTTCATCTTGCTCGGTGCGGATCGTGATAGATCCTCTGCCCACAATTGGAACTAATCCATTGTTTCCCATTCTTATCTCTGAATTTACAATCTTATCAATGAAAGAAAACAAACTTTCATTACCACTCATGTGGTTGCTGCAACCGTTGTCCAAATACCAAACTTCGGGGCTACCTTCTTCACCAATGTTGCACATGATGAAGGTTGTGGACTGATTTCCTTCAGCCACATTTGCATTTTTTTTACTAATCATTGATTTTTTTTAGCACTCACTTGCATAATGATCAAATTTATGACAATAGCAGCATTCAACATTTCTTTTTTCATTCTTCTAATTCGAACTACTATTCTTCTTGCCTTGTTGGGAGCCGGTTTGAGAGCTGCTTGCTCCCTCTTGGTTGCTAGCTCGTCCCGAGCTATCTCCTCCAACATTTCCTTGTCAGAAGTTTCCATGACCTCTACCTCTTGATCTCCTTCCACCATTGTTTCTTCTTCCCCTTCCTATTTGACTAAGCTTTAAAATATTTCTCTTGTGAAGAAGTAGCAGACCTATTTAGGAATTTCTCATGGGTTTGTAGAGAACCCATCAGCTCATCAATGTACAACGTTGTGAGATCCTTTGCCTCTTCAATGGCAATTTCCACTACATCAAATTTCGTGGGTAAGCTCTTGAGGATTTTCTCCACAATCCTCTAATCATCCATGACTTCTGCATTCACTCTCAACTAGTTTATCAAACCTAAGAGTCTTGTGTGAAAAATTAAGATGGATTCATTGTCCTTCATTCAATAGTCTCAAACTCTCTTCGAAGCATCTGGAGCTTCCACAATCTAACCTTGTCAGTCCCTTTGTAGTCGTTCTGGAGGATTTCCCAAGCTTTTCCTAGTTAGTTGCTGCTATTCTGGAATAAATGGCCTTTGTCAATGTTGCTTCTATTAAACTCAATGCCTTAGCATCTTTCCTCCTCAACTCCTTCAACTAGGTCTTCCGGTTGTTTGTGAGAACTGCATATGCTACAGGATTGAAACCATTGATCACAAACTCCCACAAATCGTTTACAACCATTATGGTCTTCATCTTCATTTCCCAAAGATCATAGTTTTTTCCATTAAAGGATGGTGGTTGCTGCCAACTCTTCCCTTCATCTCTAGCCATGTCCCTACACAAAAAATTTAATACCTAGAAAAAAAAATTCCCTAACTCACAAAGAAATGGGGCCTATGGCTCTGATACAAGTCAAAAATAATTTTTGAATGCACAAAAAAACATAGATTTTCTGCTCTATTTCCCAATCAACTGGGAATACACAAAAAAAATGTAGAAGCACAAGGAGACATGCAACTTTCTTTTGTATTCATTAAATTGAAAATTACAATACATAAAATACTAAACATAAAACTTAGAAAATAAAGTATAAGCTATATATTACTAGCTATTGGGAGCTTCCATGAGCTGCTCACACAGACAGACAACTTCAGGAGCTATTAGGAGCTCACTATTAGGAGCTACGCAAAGCTCTTTCAGGAGCAATCACTGCTCACATACAAAACAAACACAGTTGTTTCTGCTCAAAAAGTTCTCTGAATCACACAAAGAACAAAATAAAAAATTCCTCTTCAGACTATTGTTTCTCAGGAACTCTTCTTCCAACTGGCACAATTAATTGCCTTCAATTCTTTTTGTCTCTTCAACATTCCCTCTCAAAAATTCAAAAATCCCTACCACCAAAAATTAGGAATTCGAAATAGCCTATCACATTTAATTTCTAGAGTTATCAAGAGCTGTAGGGATGAAGATCCCAAAAAATGTCATTGAAGATCAAGGCTCCTAACGAGTAGGTGAAACAAATAGGGGGTCTGACGTGAGAGCAGGCTCAAGAGAAATAAATTCCAACAAAAAACGGCTAGGTGAGTGGGCTAATGAACACCCCCTCCCAACATGGAAAAGCACGACTCTTCCCTTCACCTTTCATGTAACCCACAATAAATTTCCAACTAATCTTATTTAATTTTATTATATTTAAACTTGTTTTGTATATAATTCAATAGGAAGATTTGAATATACTTTTATATGTATGTATATTATCAAGTAGTAAATGATAGATTATTTTTATATTTTAAATTTAATCTTTGTTTGGTTATCGTTTTATGACTCATGCAATATATATACCAATAATCTATAAAATATTTTATTATATTTTTATTTTTCTTTCTAAACGATCACCTTTAGCTTTTAAAGACAATATCATAAAACATAAATTTACATCTTTCACATCTTCATATAAAAAATTCTCTATAACTAAGGTATCACAATGCATAAAGTTAAATGAAATTACTTTAAAACTATTTATGTAATAATTTAATAGTTAAGCTGATGAAGGAAAATAAGATGTGACACCTAGTGTTCCATTTTTCTTTGTTTCATTTCAATGAACCCGACATTTTGACATCATATACCTTCTAAAATTTCAAACCCTGGGTTTAGAGATTTGAATTGCATTGTGTTACATTATTCATTTACAGTTTCATTTTTCATTCATAAAAGGCATAAAATTCAAAACAAAAATTGCATCTCATATTGCATCATAGGTTGTAATAGGGTTTGTTTTAGCCATCTTAGATCAGATCTACATTCAAATTGCATTCATTAAATCTGAAATTATTCATTGCATCCATTTAGGCATCTTTCATTTAGGTCAAAAAAAGTGAAAAAAGTGCATTGTTTAGTTTCAAAATTGCATCAAAATCATCATTTTCAGATTTTGGAATACTATAATTAGTCAATTATGCATCCTAGCTCTGAAAATTGCATTCAAATTTGTCAAAACATTTTCAATATTTTTGTACACTTGCATGTTGAATCACATTGGCATAAATTGAGAAAATTATAGAAAAAATTTCAAAACTGTCAAACCTATTTGCACATAGAGACAGAGGCCTTAAACAACAACATAACAATTCATTTTTTTAGTTTTCAGACACCTTGTTAGATGCCCTTGGACAACTCTATCTTGCGATTGGTAGCTCAAAAAAAATTTGCATAGATTTCTATCTTTATATTTTCAATTTGTTTCTGATTGCAAATGTTTGATTTGAAATTTTGAAAATGTGTCATTGCATGTGAACAAAAAGTATTATTTTGCTTAATTTCTTGTAAAATTTGGGAAAATTGTTGCAATTTATTCTACATCATGTTCTCATTTCAAAAGTCTTGTGTTATCATAATTCGTGTTCTATTGTCAGATCTTTTTAAGCATTTCAAAGAATTTTTGTTACAAGCATATCACAATGAGTTTATTTCCCCTCTTTTGTTCTTTTTCATTGATCCTTCTCCTACTATCTCTCCTATGTGTGAGGTTAGCTTGCTGAAAGAGAATATAATCTTTGTCAATCATGAAAATCATGTTTATTCTTCTTTTGATATCTCGCCTACTTGGGAAGAAGGTATCTTTGTTTTAGAAGATCCAATCATTGAGCACTATGAGAATCTTATTTGTTTCTCTTCTCTTACCTCTCCTACTTGGGAAGATATTTTTGGAAAAAAGGATGAAATCATTTATACTAGTATGGATTTCATAGATGAAGATGCTAAGGTGGCATTAGATTCCCCCTTGATAGAAGATCGTCAACAAGAAGTTAAATATGTTAAAGTTATGAACATGCAATTGACTATTAGATCTCCTTTGATTATTGGACCTCCTAAAAATCCTTCTGGATTTCCTAAAATTCCTCTAATTATTGGACCTCCTAATTCACCTCTTGTTATGGAACCTCCTAAACCTCATGGACATATCTTAAACTTTGAAAAAAACTTACTAGTAATCATGTGCCGCAACAACCAATTTATCATACTATAGCTCACACATATAACACTAGAAATAATAAGCAACCAAAAGAAAATCCAACATCCATTCCATTTGCTCAACCATACCTCCCACCTACACCTAATATCTAGTGCTCAGTGTAGTGGTAAAGAATATGATCTTGTTGAACAACTTCGTAACACTCCTAATATTTCTTTGTGGGATTTGATTCAAACATCTCCTATTTACCATGGCATGCTTCAAAATGCTCTGTAAAATGTTGTTATCCCTCCTAGTGCACAACCAAATGATTTCGTAGCTTTTATTGAGAGTATGAACTCACCTAGTATGGACATTGTCTTCCATCAAAGTTAATTACCTCCTTTAGAAATTCAAAAACAAAATGTTGTTTTGATGGTACTAGCTATTATTAACAAGGTTGGGACTAGACATACCCTTCTTGACAATGGTTCAAGGATTAATATTTGTAGTGTCAATATTTTGGATAGTATTGGAGTAGGAAAAACTTTAATTCAACCAACTGATTTATCAATCAAATATTTTGATAGAGTGGAAAAACAATCACTTGGTGTGATAACATTACCTGTTAAAGTTGTAGGGTTACGTTACAAACTCCTATCCATGTCATGCCTCATGATTTTCATAAAATATTCTCTTGGGTATACCATGGATTCATGAGATGAAAGGAGTTCCTTCAATGCTTCACCATTTAATGAAATACACTTGCAACAACAAGGTTTACATGATAAAAGTTGATCCAAAATCTAAAAGTTGATTACAAACTGAGAAAGGAATGAAAATTCCTTTGAGAATATTAATACCAACCTCAAAAGTGGAAATTTTAAAAAGTGAAGACAAAGATGAGTGTGTTTCATTAGTGACAAATTTGTTGGATGATGAATGGGGAATACAAGATTACACAATCAAAATTAGGAAAAGAGAAAGAAGTTGTAATGGTATCAACACAACCTATCATTGAATCATCAAAAGCATCTAAATCTATAATTTATAGTAATTATGAAAACATAAATTACACATCCACTTATGATGGAAAAGATTATGAATAAACACCTTCTTTGAAATAAATGAAAGAAAATTATGGAAGAGGCTATCAACTTTTGAAATAACTTGGCTATAATGGAAAAAGGATGTAGTGTAAAAGAATAAGGCATATGTGTCCCTCTAGAGCCCAACACACAAGAAACAACAAGAGGTCTTTTTTATTCTTTCAAACATAACAAAAACATCAAAAAAGACCTTCACTTAATCATGACAAATAGCATTAGTTACCGCTCCTTGTCATATGGTAGTTGTAGTATCACAACATGCTCACTACCATCCATGGATGTATAAACTTAGCTTTATGCAATCATATATCATCTCATAAGGAGAAAAATCTCATAATCCATCTTTGATCATCTTTGTCCCTACATGTGGGGGGAAAGGAGATAGGTAACCTTGTGTTAGGTGCATTCTTTCTAGCAAGGGATCCCTTTCTATCTCCTTAAAATATTGGTGTAACAAGTATGTCACTAAAATTTTAGGGGGGGTGCATATGGTTAGCCACTTATTGTTTGCATAAGAAATGGTCCCTTCTTAGTAATAATAGCATACATCTCCTAGGAAGTGTGATCTTTTATATCAAAGTGTGGCCTTCTTTCTTTATGCGAAGTGACTCCTTTGACATGGTGATATTGGGCTTGATTTCCTTGAAGTGAATAACCTCTCTTGGCATAGAATGTTCCCCTTAGTGGTAATTCTATGGCTAGTATTCCCTAATTTTTGAGTGTTTTATTCTAAGACTAGTCCTCTCCTAGTGGTGATGTCAAGTGTGATATTCCCTATGGTGTGAAATTTCATGTATTAAGCAAATCCCCTTTGTTATTTTTGTAAATCACTTTTTGTAGTGGTGCTATAACACCCCCTGAGGTGTGGCTTCATGACATGTGTACCCTGTGATGTTAAACTTTATTCAGCCCCTGAGGTGAGTTTTTTTCATCCCTCATGATGTTAAACTTTGTGCACCCCCTAAGGTGAGTTTTATGCTCTTCCTAAAGCGAGATTTTATAGGATAGTTCATGGATTAAACATAATGGAGCTTATTGGATCATGAACTTGAGCACCCATTTTTAACATGTCCACCTAGCATAACACAACTTGCTTGCCAATGGAGCCATGTGCTTCTTGAGTGTTTAGCATAACACACCTACTAGCCTTATGGAATCTTCCATATTACATAGATGTGCCTAGCATAACACAACTTGCTAGCCAATAGATCCATGTGGCTCATGAGTGATGTGGCATAACACAACTTGTTAATCCTATGGGAGAATTCCTTTATTTGACGAATGATGTTTGGTATTTGAAACAATTTAAGACTGAGGTCTCTTCACCTTACCGACTCAAATCCCTTTAGTACTAACCTTGTGTTTGTTGTGTATCTTCTTATGTGTTTTCTTCATGTTTATGTTGTGTTTACATCGTGATTGTTTTTATTTCATCATCTATATGTTATGTTATGTCATGTTATGTCATGTGATTCTGTTGTGTATGCTTCATGTTTTTGACATGTATGTTGTGTATATTGTCTTGTATATCATACATGTGTGTGTTCCTTTGTGCTCATGTTGGTTTGCCATGGGATCTTAGATCCTGAGGGCTTGTGCACTCCCCCTAGATCCTTAGTCATCCTATCTCTTCAACATTTGGACAATCAAACCCCTCTTCACATATTTCTCTACTTTAGAGTGATTCTGAGTGTAAGTTCATACTCCCACTAAAGTGGGAGCTTGTAGACATAAAAATGACCTAACACATATCACATATCCTAAACTGTATTTTTTCATTATTGGCATCACTGCCATTGTCACTATTGCATTTCATCTCACAAACATCATTAATCCACCTTTTCACATCATTTGCATCATTAACCCTATTTTCCTCTATTAATTGACTATAGTATTTAATTATTTAATTCATTCACTATATTGCCACCTAATCTAACTTTATTCTTCCTAATTAATTAAATAAACATCAATTATTTAATTGTGTCACTAATATACCCTATTCATCTAAATCAATCAAATGTGTATCATTTAATAATTTAATTAAACCACTTTCCCTTCTCTAAACTTAAATAATTAAATCAATTATTCAAAATCATTCAACATAGTCAACAAACAAATACATCTTTATTTGTTGAATTCAAACATGACTTGCACGTTCATCTCTAATATTAATTAATTAATTATCCTCGCCCTCTTTTGATTGAGTAAATCATTACCATTGATTTCTCACTCTAATTGGTTGACTAACTCATCTATTTCCCAATCCCACTAATTTCTTCAATTCCACTAACCACTCAACCTAATTTCTTCAATCCCCCCAATCATTCCAATTTAAATCCCTCTAATCATTCCAATCCATTTCCTCTCAATGATTCTCAACCGTTGATCATGATCTTTTACTATTAAATCTTGATCGTTCATCTAAAAACATGAAATCTATATAACAACCTTCTTCCTTCTAAAAAACAATCAAAGAATCTAAGGAATTTATGGAGAGGTTATGTCGAAATAGCCATTGAAGCATATTGAGCACACTCACATCTTTGATCACCATTAACACACTTTTGAAGCTTTTGCAACAACAAAGAAGGCTTCATATTGATCCAACACAATTCAACATCAATACGAATTACACTTCAACATGGGATGGTAACATTGTAATTCATGAATTTAGTTTATATTCTCTTTATGATTGCCTTGTTTGATTAATTTCATTGTTTTATAACATCATTTCATGAGAATGGTTGGAATTTGATATTTTCTTTGATCTCTTTCATTTGATTTCATTGTTGTTTTTCCTTATTCTTATTTCCCCCCTTACATTAATTGGCACACTCGGTGGGACCTAGGTTCTTAACACTAACATTTTCGTGAGTTTTTTGAGCAGTTACAGGTTACAAAATATTGACATCTTTTGCAGGAAACGCTATTGCTAATTGAAATGTGAAAGTCCCATAATTTTAACACAGTTATTTTTACAGCTTTACCATGATCGTACTAAGTTTGATTGTTGTTGTATTAATTTTGACCGCTATTATTGTTTTTGCCACTATTGTATGTTCTGTATTGCAGGTTTTTGATAGAATTAACATTTATAGGGTTGCTTTCATCCTAAACAGGTTTGTGGTCTTACTTTGTTTGTACTACTATCATCTGACTTTGTCACGATCAATTCAATGAAAAAGATGCTATCATGCTAAATAGATCCACTACTATTCTGCTTTCTGTCCTACTTCAATCTGTGAAGTTTTTCTTTGATTTTTTGATCAGCCTAACCCTAACGATTGATTGTTTGCTATGCCATAGAGGTTTTCTAACATTGTTGGTGCAACCCTTGCAAGATTATGGGATATTTTTCATGAGAAAAATTAACATTTTGCTTGCATATTTGATGAACAATCCAAGGCCTTTCAATTTTAAAGCATTTTTAGTTAAAACACATTTCATTTAGTGCTCCTAAAACTGAATAATTGAATCTCACATTTTCTTTTGGTGCTTCTAAAACTAAACAATCAAATCTCACATTTCATTTTTGGTGTTCCTAAAATGAAAAAATCAAATCTCACATTTCATTTTGGTGCTCCTAAAATCGAACAATCAAATCTCACATCTTTTTTTGGTGCTCTTAAAACTAAACAATCAAATCTCACATCTTGTTTTGGTGCTCTTAAAACTAAACAATCAAATCCCACATTTTGCTTTGGTGCAATAAAAATGAACAACACAACTTGTATGTTCACTTTGGTGCATTACAACTTGGTTACAAATCTTTCATGTTTCAATTTAGTGCTATAAAAATGAACAAGTCATCTTTTCTTATTGCAATGGAATTTCTTGCTTGAAGTCTCAAATGTTTTGAATTTGGTGCATCTAAAAAAGGAATTGGTATCTTTTCACACTTCACTTTTTGGGCTTAAAATAAAACTACTATAAATTGTCTACCATGTTCACCATGTTTGGAAAACCAAGTCTGTATCCTCTCCCCTTGCATCTTTGGATGATCTTGGGTGATGAAAAACACTTTGGGTTTCACAATAATTTCTTTTCATTATTACCTTTAGATCATTCTTGCCTAAGAGACATATCCCAAAAGGAGAACTCGAACGCGACCTAAAGAAAAATTTCCCACAAGGCACTATATAAATGATTTCAATGAAAGCCAAGATTTAACTGGTGTTAGTCTTTTCTAGATAGTGTCATTCAGAACAGGGAGGTACCTTTCTATATAATTTCCCCTAGTAGCAGTGGTTAAAGCCATAAGTGGATTATTGTGCACTCGTAAGGCATCAGTCCCTTGAGTAGTGACTAAAAGCTTTATAGTATTTTTTCCCACCTTAATGATTGAGATATGCTACTTGGAAACAAGGTTAGTGCAAGGGATGCACACTGTACCCTAAAGATACTTTACTCACCATATGAGCTCCCTTGAGTTGACATAGAAATCCATGACTTAGCATAAACTACTTGTATCTTTCCGAGGAAAGGGTGATTTGGGTTATCCGTCCATTCCAAGAGGCCCCTATTTGTCCACTCTCGAAAGACAATATATACATTCCTTTGGGTTTCTGTACCATTACTTCAAAGGAGCTTCCAATTTGTGGGCCTAAAAGTGTCACCATTAACCAATTTGACCTTAGGGATAAATTTATTGAAATGTTTTTGATGTTGCTACAAGTTCTTAAAACTTGAACTAATTTTAGCCTCTTATCATTGAAACACAACGGTCAGTTTATACACTTATTTGATATGTTGTATCACTTTCCAAATCTCAAACATAATTCTCAAAACATCAGATCAACCAAAAATCAAAAACCTGCAAACTTTTTTGATGTAAACTACCATCAAAAGCTAGAAATTTTAGAAACACAGTCGCTATAGTCATTTTGGTTGATTTTGTTCTAGAATATTGTCATTGTTGTACTAAATTTTGACCTCTTCTATCCAAAATTGTTTCTATTGTCCTCTTTCCTTTATAAGTCACATAATAAATAGAGACTTCTATTGACATATTTACTACAGTCATCCCAAACACAACCACAGTTATTCTAACAACATTGTTGCTATTGTCCAAAATCTTAACACATTCGAACTAAACTTGCTCATTATTGTCTAGATAATTGCTATTGTTGCCACTGTTGCATAACAATTACTATTCAAACTTTGGCTGCTATTGTTCAGATAATTTATCATAGTTGTCTCAATTTTTATTGCTTCTCTCAAAATTGCCACTATCATCTTCTTTGTTAACTAGTCACAAATTGAAACAAAGACCACTATTGCTCAAATTTTTTGCAGTTGTAACTTTGAAATATCAACCACTACTATCCTAAAAATTATCGCTACTATTCTAAACAAAGACCACTTTGTCTTGTTTCTAGTGTAAATTAGAATTTATCCAAAACTGGTTAATCCATCATCTTTTGAAACATAAACAATTAGACCTACACCAAATCATATGGGTGTCTTTGCATATCCATTAGCTAATCAAAACATCAACCTAGTTTTAAGACACAAAATCAAACACAACACTTGGATTATCCTCTTGCTCTCATTTTCTAGGATATTAACATCAACCTTTGCTTGCAGCCTCAAGGCTAGTTTAAGTATAGTATCAACATATACTCTCAAAATAGAGAAAAATATCAGTCCAAGTATTGTACACTTGGTGTCCTAAGATTAGCGTCATCTCAAAATATCCACCAAAATCACTCATACTTTGGGGTCTTGAGCTTCATACATAAAATCCATAGCAATCCATCAACAACATTTGACCAAAATGTTTTCACACATCGTCTCCATACTTTATTTTTTATCAAAAATCTCAAAAACAAAAACACCATCCCATTTCATAATTAGTGATCACAAAATTCCCAAAGGTCTTGAATTTGTTTATGACAACAACGAGATCTCAACACAAGAAAAAGCTGGAAGACACCAAGAGTTATTCTAGTGCGCCCAAGAAAAACACCACTACTAAGGAACTATTGACATATTTCATGCCACCCTTGGATGTACATCATTTACATCTAATTAAAGAGATCTTATATGTGCATCCTGTTGAAATCCATGATTATCAAGATGAATCTCGGTCTTTGAGGTTTTGAACTCATCATTTGTGTCTGATTAGGGTTTTGAATTGCATGTAGGGTTTAAACCCTCCAAAAACCCTAATGCTTTTTCCTTGCCACTTTTGTTTTGTTCACTCATTGACCTTTTGAACCCAATCCCTAGTTGGCTAAGTTACAACTTATGTCTTAGGTGGTCATTTTTTTACCAGCCTCTTTACCCATGTATTATGATCACAACCCTAGTTTAAATATTTGATTAAAACTCTTTTGTTTGAGGGTTTAGGAAAATATTTTTTTCCCAAGTTTATTTACCTAGGTGCAACCCCCTTTTATGAACAACTTTAAGTCATATACTAAATTATCGCCACTTAGATGTTTGTATCACCCATCACACTTTTCCTTTTCCCCATTAGTTCCATTTTTGCGTGAGCGATGAGCTCATCTACTATGCATCACTTATCATTATAATCTTTTGGCCTTTGTATTTCACTTCCGCAACATGTGATGAATGGTGGTGGGATTCTATTTTCTTTGCATCATGTGGACTCTTTGCATCAATGATACATATTTGAACCTTGAAACATTTCCAACAATATGCGATGGCTGATGAGAGAATATTCCTACAAATATTCTCACCATTGGAGGGACTCTTCACATCACGTCTTTACATTTTATCGATGGGTGCCTTTCCATGATGAGCGATGAAGGGCTGAGATTAAACAACAAACATCCAATGGTTGAGGTGTCATTGTGCCCTTGCTTCACATTTTCATTGTGAAGTAAGGTGGTGGATTGGTTTACGTGATGCATGATGGGCAACAAAATCTCTTCATCAAAGGCAATGATGGATATCAGCGGGCCCTATTTTGTTGTCCCTTCGACATCCCGATGGGATGGTGCTTTTTGTGATGTGCAATGGTGATGATATGGTGGGTCCAAGTTCGATGTGAGATGGAGCAATAATGTGACACACATCCTAAGCAATAGGTGGAAGATTCGTATTGCATCGCTAGCCTCCAATGCATCATAGATTTATATCTTGTTCTCTTAAAGGAATGAGCAATGTATTGAAGGTAAGAGATGGCTATTGATCTTGATTCTCTTGTGATGAATGATCATGTTTTAAAGTTGATTTGGAAATCCAATCTCGGTTTCCCATCTCCAATCCAACGACCAACATTCAAACTTCAACGACTAGTTGATCTTGTTCACTGAAAATTTGTAGAAGTTATTGTTAAATGACATCCTAGGCTATTGAATCAAATCTGATCAATTTGGATCAATTAATTATTCCTTTTCAATGTTGCTTTTTAGAGTTTTATGATGCCATTACTTTCTAATGTGTTGTAGTGGCCACATCTCTCTTGTCAAGGTATGTTGGTCTGATATTATGCTACAGATTTCATGAGTTCCCCATCCCTGCATTCATATGAGTCATCATTTTGGGGCTTGTTCAAGTTTTTAGAGCCTTTATGGCTAGTTTTATTGCTTTGTAATGGGAGCAATTTAAATCATTTTAAATTTGATTGAATTCATCTTCCTGCAAACCTAGTTAGGTTAGGGTTAGGGTTTTTGAATTCAATCCTTAGTTATGTATGAACCATAAAGGTAATCATTGTATCTTTTGGAGAGATTCAGCCTCTAGCTTTTCTAGGGTTTTTCTATTACAGACACTATATTTTTTACATTATTCCATTGTAAAGATTGCTTCTAATCTTTTATGTTAATAAATGTCAACTATTATCATTGTTATCTATTGCATGTTTGAGTAAAATAATTTTTACCTTCATGTCCAAGTATGTGTTTAGCTGATTTATTGATGTATTAGGCTCTTTAGAAGTAGGAAGAAACACACTAAATTTTGTGCATCACCTTCTTTCACATTTCATGTATCTTTCTACCATTTTCCCTTGTGATATGTTAGAGTAGGTTAGCATTAGGCCTTTCATGTGTTGAGTTAGGCAAACACATTTGCACTTAATTTAGAAAATAAATCCAACCTTCTCTAGAGATTTGACCTCATCTTGCAAGGTCCCCACATTAAGGTCATTTCCATTGTGTCATTAGAACATTGAAATCTTGTTCAGTAGGGTGCAGTTTTATGTGACAACAATTTTTGGCACGTTCGATGGGACTCGAGAAGAAGTTTTACTTCATTTTTGTTGAGAGAATGGTGTTGCTCTCAACATTCCAATGTTGAAGAGGCTCTCAAACAAGTACCTAGCGACTCTACAATCAAGGAAGAACTCTGCCTTAAAATTGGTGACGTTGTTGCTATCCAAAATTTCTAATTCAAGATCAGACATTTAAATTCATGGCAGGATTCAAACAAGATCATCTTCTAGAATTAATTTTTAATACATCCAGCTATCATTTTCTACTTCTAGAAGAAGAAATAGACAATCTTCGTCAGCCATAAGAAGAAATATAAGTATAATTCCTTCTCCTAAAGCCCTATCTATGTAACCTATGGGTATATTCTTTCAAGCTAGAACACATGTTGTCTATATAAACATAAATTTATTCCATATGGTTGTACCTAGAAAATAGCCTTTTGTATCTTTTACTGGTGGTAGCCCCTTAATTCTAGCCCAAAAGGATGATATACCAATCAATTCCCTCAAGTGTATTCCCCATTTCACAAGTTATACATCCACAACCCTAGAAGAGAACATCCTAGATATGGAAAATATATGCTCTATACATGATGTAACAGAAGACAACATGGATATTATATTACCCTCCACTTCATTGAAAGGTAAACCATTGTAGTAGTATAGAGGATTTCCACCCAACTCCATCCATAATTGGGATGAGTTAGGGGAGAAGTTATGCAATCATTTTGAAGATAAAAGTGACCATTTGTCCCTAGCAGAACAACTCACCATAATTAAAAGAGCAGCTCATGAATTCATGAGTGATTTAAATTATAGATTCCAAAGGACTTGGAATAGAATCCCTGTCTTGGTGAAGCCTTCTCCTGAGCATGCTTTTCTATATTTCTTAAGGGCTCTTAACAGTGATATAGTTGTTATAGTTCAGTCAATGGGAGGATCTACCTTACCAGATGCATATGATGTTACTATACGGAAATAAAATTGCTTGATACAAGCTAGGAAGATAGCTTCTAGGCCACCGACGCCTTTATTTCAAGAGCTTCCCCAACAACCAATGGTGGCTTCTATCCCAATGGCTCATAGTCTAGTGGCTGAAATTCTCAACCAACTATTCCAACAACATCTCCATAGGAGGTGCAAGAATGAGAAACATGATCCAAAGGTTGAATAATGAGTTAGCAATAGAAAAGAGGCAGCAAGCTCAAAATAACATAACTTATCATCCTCAAGGTTAAAATTACCAACAAAATAGGCAGCCCCATCAAGGGAAGGATCAATGGAATTATGCTAAGTCCTTGAATGGTGCAAATCTAGCCAGTACCAACACTTCAAAGGCCTTGGTTCCGGCTCAAAACAATCTAGCTCAAGAACCTTACTAGTGTTGTCCATGTAATTAGCCTCATAACTAGAATGCTTGTCAAAATGGTGAAAAAGATTTGGTGGTTCAGAATGTGACTTCCACATCAAGGCAAAAGTTTAATGCAAATCAAACAACCATTGGAAAACATGATCACTTGCAAGGAGACTATACATTTGTTAACTGGAATCAAGAGGACTTTGTGGTGTGAATCATATAGCTCAAGATACCAGATCAAAAGGGAGAGTAATGGATAATTTTTCTTCACACACAATGGGTCAAGAATCATCTTCCCAACCATCTCAAAATGTTATAGTTGCTGGAGAAACATGTAGAACAACAAATCTACAATCATATCAGCCTACTTGTAAGAGAAATTGGATGGTGGAGTGATCTCAGGTCATCCAATTAGCAAAGTTGAATTTGGTTTTTCCAAATGCTTCACCTAAGGTTAGTCGGTTCCTTTCAATATAGTTAATCAAATGAAAATGGATAACCTGAATGCCACCATGTTGGAGGCCTTTTCCATACCACCTCAAAGGGATCTACTAAGAGAAGCTTTAAAAGAGCATAATCAACCAAAGGATGTATCTGAAAAGGAGCATGCTACTCCTTCGATTAGCCTAGTGTGGCCCCAAAAAGAAGAAGGGAATCCAAATAAAATCAGCAAGCCACTTTCAAAGGATCATTTTGAACCTTAAACTCCTAATCTTGTAAATGTGAATTTTACCTTAGAAAATCAAGGGGATGAGTGTGTTCATAAATCTTTTGTAGACATGGAAAAGGTACCGATTGATCCTATACACCTGATCTTGATTACGAACACCGCTTCGTCCTTAATCATCCGCTTTGCTAGTCATTTAATTAAATAATCTTTATTTAATTAAAGTCACCGCATTTGATCTCTTAATTAAATAAATCATTAAGTCATCATCTCTTGTTAATTAAATAAATCATTTTATTTAATTAACTTCTATAGTCTCTCTTTAATTAAATAATTCATTTTATTTAATTAAATCTCTAAAGTCATATTATTAAATTAAATAAATCTTTATTTGATTTAAATCTAACACCATCTTCTTTAATTAAATAAATAAAAATATTTATTTAATTAAATCTAAATCATATTCCTCTCATTTTGATTTAAATTAATCCAAAAGCCTAAGTCAAAATGGTCAAATCAACTAATCTCCCTTAATTAATCAAATCTGATTAATGCTAGTCTTAATCACCCAAATCCTCTAACTTTTGCAGCTTGCTCATGAAGATCATTTTAATTGATTTATTAAATTTCTAATTACTTTCAAAAAGGCATAAAAAAGGGAATATTCTCCAAGTTTGAAAAAATCCCTCCAAAAGGGTTTGTACATCCAACAAGGCATTTAAGTTTCTTACATGTCATTTTGCCTTGATCTGAGTGGCATTAACTTCATTTTCTTCTCCCACCAACTTGTCATTTCATCCATTTTGAAATTCCACCTAATTATATTCAATTGCACATTCACCAAAATGTGCTCCACCTTTGTCCACTCACATATTAACAAGTGGCTCCATGCTATTGGTTGGTCTTTTGTCCCACATTCATCCGTTTTGCCTCATCCTCCATCTTTCACATCTATAAATAAGAGTCTCTCATTTGGATTTTGGATCCACAACTTCATGCAAAGACATTATCTTGAAATTTTAAATTTTCTTATCCATTATTCATCCATTTTCACATTTTCATAGCTAGGTTATGCAGGAATTTCACCAAGGAAGCATCAAATCTTCATCAATTCATCATTCAAGCTTACAAGGGATTGGAAAAGGGCCATTTTCCACATCAAAATGGCAACAATTCCCCCATGGGATTGAGATTTTGTTTGCATTAGATAGGATTTAATAGCTTTCTTTATTGTGTTCTTCACTTATTTCTTGTTTATTTGCATTTCAAATGAATTCCATGGGGAATGTTGATTTAACTTGCATAATGGACTAATTGTGTGATTATTCTTTGTGTTTGTGTAGGTCTAACATCACTATTCACATTTTGTGTTTGTGAAAGTCTAACATCACCATTCACACCTTCTACTCATGTAGAGGAGGTTCCATGTTGCTTTTTGGATGTGTTGGGAAATGCTTTTCATTTTGATTCACCTATTGAAGAAGAGGATTCTAGTCTTAGCATATTCTACAATTTTTAATAGAACACCCCTATTTCAAACCTCATAGAAAATCAAAGGGATAGGGTGGATATTTCAAGCTATAAACCTAAGGTTGTTATAGGTAGCCATCAAATGGAGGGAGAAAATTTCTATGAGAGCAAGAGCAGCCTTGTCATGCAAAGAAATGAGGAGGAACTTGAGGAGTTATTTTGTGAGAAGAATATTTTTGAGAGGGCCAATGACCATAGTAGTGGCTCCCTTCTGTGTAAGGAGTTTTCTTTTTCATCTCTGAAAGGTTCTCCTTTTGATGTTGATATGTTTTTAGAGAAGCTTCCCCATGCTACTATTTGTTCTCCTGAGGTGCCACTATCAAAGGATTTTGACACTTGCATCATATGGCTACCTTCCAGCAACAAGGTCTATAATGAGGTGATACTTCACCAAGTTGATTCATTATGCAACCCTTTGCATTCAGGTGGTTTACTTCAATGGTTGCAAATGAATGAAGATCACAATTTTAGCTTGAAAGGGATAAGCTCTTTTAGAGAATCTATTTTTGACACAGGAAAATTTCTATGATTTTCCTCTTTTTCATCCAATCTCATGTACATTTTGTAAATATTTTTTTCTTTCCATGAAGTTTTTTTGTACACCCTACATTCTCCTTAAGGGAATGTATGTTCTAGTTTCCCTACTTTCATCCAAGTGCAGCTATGCATGTTTTTTACCCTTGGGAGACCCAATTTTGTAAATTCCCTTCATGACGCCATGCCCAATGGACTGGTAAGGCCTCTAGATTCTATGATTAGTAGGCAATCATCCCACATAAATTGCCAAAATGTTGACAAATTTCATGCCACCCTTGGATACACATCATTTAAATCTAATCAAAAAGATCCTATGTGTGCATCCTGTTGAAATCCATGATTATTGATGAATTTGGGTCTTTGAGGTTTTGAAATCATTATTTGTGTCTGATTAGGAAACTAAATTGCATGTAGGGTTTAAACCCTCCAAAAACCCTAGTTCTTTTTTCTTGTTACTTTTTTTTTCCGCTCATTAACCTTTGGTACCTAGTCCCTAGTTGGCTAAGTTACAGCTTATGTCTTAGGTGGTCATGTTTTTATGGGCCTCTTTACCCATGTTTTCCCATCGCAGCCCCAGTTTAAATATTTGATTAAAACTCTTATGTTTGAGGGTTGAGGAAAATATTTTTTGCCCGTCTTATTTACTTAGGCACGACCCCCTTTTATGAACAACTTTAAGTCATATGCTAAATAACTATCTCTTAGATGTTTGTATCACCCATCGTGCTTTGTCTTTTCCCCCATCAGTTCCATTTTCACAATGAACAATGAGCTCATACCCTATGCATCATTTATCACTATAATATTTCGGCCTTTGTATTTCACTTTTGCTATGCACGATGAATGGTGGTGGGCTTCTATTTTCTTTACATCACATGGACTCTTTGCATCGTTGATACATATTTGTACATTGAAACATTTCCAGTGATATGTGATGGCCAATGGTAGAATATTCTTATGAATATTCTCACCATCAAAGGGACTCTTCACATTGCATCTTTACATTTTGTCATCAAGTGCCTTTCCGTGATGAGTGATGAAGGGTTTAGATTAAATAACGAACATCCAACAGCTGAGGTGGCATCATTCCCTTGCTTCACATCATTGTTTTGAAGCAAGGAAGTGGAATGGTTTGCATGATGCATGATGGGTGGCAGGATATCTTCATTGGAGGGAATGATGGATATCGACAGGACCTATTTTATTGTCCCTTTGACATCCTGATGGGATGGTGCTTCTTGTGATGTGTGATGGTGGTGATATGGTGGGTCCAGGTTTGATGTGCAACAAAGCAATAGTGTGACACACATCCAAAGTGACAAGTGGTGTATTTTCATTGCATCACTTACCTCCAATGCATCACAAATTGATGTCTTGTTCTCTTAAAGGAATGAGTGATGTATCAAAGGTACGCGATGGTCATTCATCTTAATTCTATTATGATCAAGGATCACGTTTTAAAGTTCATTTGGAAATTTGATCTCAATTGTCCATCTCCAATCCAACAGCCAACATTCAAACTTCAATAGCTAATTGATCATGTTTGTGGAAGATTTGTAGAATTTATTGTTCAGCGACATCCTCAGTTGTTGAATCAAATCTGATCAACTTGGATCAATTAATTATGCCTTTTCAACATTGCTTTTTAGAATTAGATGGTGCCAATACTTTTCGATGTGTTACAGTTGTCACATCTCTCCTGTTGGGGTATGTTGGTCTGATATTTTGTTGTATATATTGTGAGTTCCTATCCTTGCATTCATATGAGTCATCATTTTGGGGCTTGTTCAAGTTGTCATAGCCTTTATGGCTAGTTATGTTGCTCTATAATGGGAGAAATTCAGATCATTTTAAATTTGATTGAATTCATCTTTCTGCAAACCCTAGTTAGGTTAGGGTTAGGGTTTTTTAATTCAATCCTTAGTTATTCTTGAACTATAAAGGTAATGGTTGTATCTTTTGGAGGGATTCTTCCTCTGGATTCTCTAGGGTTTTTCTATTGCAAACACTGCATTTTTTGCATTCTGCCATTGTAAAGATTGTTTTTAAGATTTTATGTTAATAAATTTCAACTATTATCACTACTATCTCTGGCATGTTTGAGTAAAATTATTTTTACCTTCACATCTAAGTATGTTTTTAGTTGATTTATTGATGTATTAGGTTGTTTAGAAGTAGGAAGAAACACACTCTAAATTTGGTGCATCACCTTATTTCACATTTCATGTCTCTTTCTACCATTTTCCATTGTGATCTATTAGAGTAGGTTAGCATTGGTCCTTTCATGTGTTGGGTTAGGCCAACACATTTTCACTTAGTTTGGAAAAGGAAGTTGACCTTCTCTGGAGACTCGACCTCATCTTGCAAGGTCCCACACCTTGAGGTCATTTCCATTGTGTCATTAGAAAACTAAACTCTTGTTTAGTAGGGTGTAATTTTATGTGACAATAGGAACCTCAATCATGGGGTTACTTTCCAAATGAACTAGCAACTCCTCAAAGAGAACCCACATTTAAAGCTAACCAAAACCAACCACCTAGTGAGGATGAAATACTTCTTAAAGATTAAGAAGGAATTTCTAGACAAAACCAACCTCCTAGTTATCAAACTTACACCATAGAAGAATATGATAGTGATGAGGAACTTCATGATGAAAAACTCTTAGAGCACTCCTAAAATCCTAAGATGCAGAAACTTATGGACAAAATGCTTGTGATAAACACAAACTAGTATTTCCTTACACTAGCACAAAGTGGCGTCAAATTACCCATAGACTTTAACATAGACATTCTTAAGGATCCTAATCTCATTCCATTAGGAGATTAAACAATGGTAAGATAGATACCAAAACCAATGATGCATCCCAAGATACCACCATTGTTCTCACAAAATAATGATCAATCTAAAACACAATGTATGGATAACCCATTGTTTAGGCAACCATCACAAATTGAGCAAGCAGTGGTATCTCAACAATATCAAGGAAAATAAACTCAAAACATGCCATAAAATAACACTATGCAAAAAATGGGAAGCCTTCCAATGGACCAACAAGGTAACATCCTATTAGAAGGACAATATATGCCACAACAAACATCACATTATGACCCTTCAAATAACACACAATATCAATAAGGGAAATCACAACAAGTTCCACAACAACAAGGTGTACCAAAAATGAACTACCAAGGTTCTCCTCAAAACCCACAACAACGTGTACTACAAACAAATTACCAAGGTGCACCTTCTCAAAATCCACAACAACAAAGTGTACCCAAAACAAACTACCAAGGTACTCAACAAAATCCCCAACAAGGTGTACCACAAATTAACTAACAAGGTACTCCTCAACAAAATTTACAATAACAAGGTGTACCACAAATGAACTACCAAGATACACCTCAACAAGTTCCACAACAACAAGGTGTACCCCAAATGAACTACCAGGGTACTCTTCAAAATCCACAACAACAGAGTGTACCCCAAACAAACTACCATGGTACACAACATCAAGGTATACCCAAAATGCATCATCAAGGTATTCCTCAACAACAAAACAAGGTGTACCACAAGTGTACTACCAAGGTACTGCTCAATGAAATCCAAAACAACAAGGCATACCACAAACAAACTACCAAGGTACTCCTCAACAAAATCCACAACACCAAGGGATATCACAAACGAATTACCAAGGTACACCTCAAACACAACATCATGGTATTTGACAAATCCAAACTCAAACTCCTATTCCACAACAACAAGGCATACCTCAAACACAATATCACGGTATCCCTAAAAATAAATATCAAGGAACTCCACACAATCAATAAATTAAGGAGTGCTGCAAATAGGTTTACCTTTTACATTGTCTTAAGCTAACTGAAAATATCACACATATATTTAATATTTGTTAAGGGTAGTTTTACCCATGACTCGTCTTGTTTTATGACGGTGAGTTTGTTCATCACATTTCTTTCCTATTTAATAGGCTTTTGTGTACATGATTATTCAATGATCTTAGCTTTAATAAAGCTTATCACATTATTTTGTGATTATTATTCTCGGATGTGAAGGTTGGTTTTGTAGGTTTTGTTCTTGGGTAATTTGGAGCTTGTTTTACATGAGACGAGAAGGCCTCCCGCCTCTTCCTTCCACCTGAATCTTTTACATTGATACTATGCACTTCCATGTGGTTAGCTCCTCAAGACTCATTTTCAAAAATATTTTAAGGAAAATATTTCTATGATTTGATTTGTTTATTATAAATTTGGGAAAAATTTACATTTTATTGTAAATCGGGAAAAAAATTCTACGGCATATTCTACAGGATCTGGTTTTTTGCAGGGGATATTTCCTGACCTCATCATATTGTAGAGTTTTGTTAGTGGTTTATTCTAAGGATTGGTTGGCTCATTAGACATCGCCTTTGGTCAATTGCATGGATCAGTGTCCTTTCTCTCACATCTAAGTATATCTCAGTTGGCATTCTCTATTCACCTCATCGGCAGAACACGAGTCTAGCCGACATCGATGGTCACTGGTTAGATCAACATATTTATTTGCCTACATCAGCATACCATTGGCATCAGAATTCCT
>VDFB02009237.1:0-21809 GCA_007258455.2 Sequoia sempervirens | reverse complement strand
AAGTATCTTGCACAAGAACTTGGCCCTGAGACAAGAGCTAAAGAGGCTAATCAAGTCTTCTCGAACAAATTTGAGTCAGATGAGTCCTAGGTGGTTGATTGAATAAGATTCATGCAGACCAGCAGATACCCACCCAACATCTCGACACATAAGAGAAGATACTATAGGCTCCAAGGTGTCGAGTATGTACTTATTGAAGGCCTTTTATTCAAAATGAATTATGACAGAGTTCTCTTTCGTTGCATGGATAGAGTACAAGTAGAGATAATTTTGGGTGAATTCCATAGTAACCTAGAAGGTGAACACTTCTCCACCAAAACCATTTCTTTAAAAATCATATGGGTGGCATATTAGAGGCCTAATTTATTTTTCGAAGCTCATGGTCTAGTGAAGTGCTCTAAATAACAATTTTATGTTGGCAAGCAAAAAACTCCCCTATGCCTTTAAACCCGATCGCAGTAGAGGAACCCTTCAAATAATGGGGTTGGATTTCATTGGGATGATCAATCCAATCTCTAGATTAGGACATAAGTGGATCTTAATGGTCACTGATTATTTTACAAAATAGATGGGGGAAACCCCTCTAAAGAATGCTACTAAAGTTGAGATCATCAACTTCTTGGAAGAATTGGTAGCAAAGTTTGGATCCCCTAAGACCATCATCTCAGATAATGTGTGAGCCCTTTTGGGATTCAGCATGTCAGATTTTTCTCTCAAGTACGCAGTCTATCTAAATACTTCATAAAATTATTATCCACAGAAAAATAGATTAGAAGAGTCTACCAACAAGAATATGATTAGATTGATAAAGTGCATTGGGTCAGATCATTAGAAAGAATGACACAAGCACCTATGGGTAGCTTTATGGGTGGACCACATCATCCCAAAGAAAATACTAAAGGCTTCTCCCTATGAGTTGGTATATGGGAAAGTGCTAATCCTACCCATCTTAATGGAGATCCTGGTGCTACAACTGTTAAAGTCTTTAGAATTTGAGGAGACTGGTGGAATGGAAGTAAGGCTAATTGAGTTGCTAAGCCTTCAAGAGAAAAGAGAAAAGGTGTTCGACACCATGATAAAGCACCAACAAGTGGTCAAATGGTGGTTTGAGAAAAAGGTCTCCAACCCAAGTTTTAGGGAGAGGAGCTTATTGCTAAAATTTTATGAACGGGATCCTAAATTGGGCCAACACTCCAAATTTGATTAATTATGGAAGGGTCCCTTCCATATTTCAAAATGTAAGGCTAGTAACACATATGAGCTTGAATATTTAAATGGGAGCATCCTAGGGATACCAATAAATGGTATTCACTTGAAATTATTTAATTAGCAGCTCGTAGTTCTTCAAAAAATTACACTTTATATACCATATGTATATTCTTTTGTAAATATGATTTTGCAAAGAAAAAAGGATCAAAGACAAGGAAAATCTATATTATATTTATGAGATAAAATTTACATATAGTTTAAGGTGCTAAGGCTTATATTTTTTGAGATCTTGTGAGCTCAGAGTGGAAGTAAATAAATCTTCTTTACCAAAAGTAGCCAAAAGCATTATCCATCATTATAACCAAAAGTACTAGAGGTGGTAGCATGAGGAAGCATGAATTTTTAACCTCCAGGTCATGGCGAGAAAAAACACTATGATATCTTCAAGGTCTCGATACTTACAGTAGCAATATTTGCATCTCATGGCTCCATAGGGAGTGATCGAGGGTCATTCATCATTTTTCACCACCACTCCACCAAGGTTGTACTCCAAATTCTCAAAGGAAGTGATCCATTCTATGCCATAAACCAACTCAACGTTGTTCACACAAAGGAGGAAGGAGGTAGCAAGCCTCACTCACTCGCTGTGCCACTCTAGAGTCATCGTTCAAAAGCCAGAAAGCAAGGGAAGCCATGACACAATCTCAAAATTTTCCACATTTCAGCAGAGGTCCATGGAAAAGGGTATGCCAAGGCCTGGGTCTACAACGACAATGACTTCCTCAAGGCCAACCAGGTATTCTTTGTAGAACATGCTCCTACAAAGTTGTACTATCCATGGCTTCACAATGTTTAGTTCTAAGAGGGAAGCAAAAAAATAAGAGATGACATCTATATTAGCTTGAAAGTGGTTTTTTTCCATGATGAAATCTCTCCCCAGTACCCACTTAAATGTAGTAATGGTCAGTTTTCACTTCATCCTCTACAGCCTCTTAATTTTTTCATTGGTGATCTCCCATGAAAGCCACCCGGTTCTTCCAACCGAGGAGTCTGATCAGAGTGCCCATGCTTTGTAGAATGTAGAATAAGGAAAATTACAACATAATGAATATTTTCGTGAAAGTAACACTCTATTTATAGAAAAAAGTGAGCCAAAATATCTATAAATGAAAAATCTTTTCCCTGTCGAAACAAAAATTGGAAATGCAAGTTGACAACAAGAACTAAAGGAGAATCATACATATGGGATTTTGCAAGGCTTTGAATATTTAATGAATATTATAGTATTAATAACTAGATATACAACTTATTACCATGTGTTCATCATCTTTGTGATCATCAACCAACTCCGTCATTTGAAAAGACCATCTTTAAAGGCCACTTCTTGCTTAATTAATGCAAATGTCTTTTCTAATTATGTCTCTCATTTCTCAAGGTTGTCCTTCACCAAAAGCCATGTAAGGAATGTACTTAATTCCCTTCCCAAAGAAAAGGTCACGTTTCCTAAGAATGTAGGCATTTATTCTACACGTATCACCTTTTGCTGGTAACACAAATAAGAGGCTAGTTTAATGACCATGCATTTATTCTATAACAAATGAGTAAATTGATAATCAAAGAAAAATTTTCTAAGTGTGAGCCCTTGGAAGAAGTGAAATTCTCTAAGTTCATAAGCGAGTTTTGCATAAATCTTTTGAAGGATATGATAATGGCTAATGAAGCATCATCCTTCGACAGGGGTATTAAAATTACCTTCTCTCAACCAAGTTATGCTGACATATTTCGTGATATATCCTTCGCTAATGCACAAATGCTAGAGGAATAGAGCTTTCCTCATACCAGAAGCATAGCATCTAGAACCCACATAAAACCAAAAGCAATCAAGGATTTCATAGATAATATCTTCGATCCAAAGCTGCATACCAACCCCAAGAGTTTGCAAGAAGGGGCCTTCTATAGAAAGGTCACCAGATTGTAGGAAGGAAATGTTGAGAGCCTTGGGGTAAGACTTTAGAATTGTGGTTTACCATAGTACATGCTACCTTTCATGCATTCATGCCCAAAACTGGTTGATATATGTGTTGAGAAACTAGATAAGGAAAATGGGATCACAAGGGTGGAGAGCTTAAAATCACCATCAATGTCATGGACATCAAGGATATGTTATGTATCCCCACTAACATGGAGGTTGAGCTTTTCTCATGGAAAAAAATGGAAAAATTCTAGAGGTCAAAGAGAGATAAGTTAGCATTCTACAGGGATGAAACAAGCCTAGGACCTAATAGTGAAGAGCCCAAATTCCCTCTAGCATTTAGTCTATTCAATTTAGACTTTAATGATGTGTTTTCATTGTTGGCTTTCATATATGGCATGGACCATGATGATGAGGTCCACAAGTATCAGATGGGCTTGGCCTTTAAGCTCAAGAAAGAAAAGGGAAGATGCTAGTATGACTTTCAAAATGATTGCAAACAAGATGCTCGATTAGTTAAAAGAGTACAACCATTCTTTTAAGTTTAGGTATTCTTCTTTCTTGGTACATTTGATTTTGCACAAAAACCCTAATTTATTCAATCATTTTGGATTACCACTTAACATGTGGAGTAGATCAAGTTTGTTCAAACTAGTTTAAGTGTGGACCCATATGCTTTCAAGCACAATGACTATTATATATTTTTTGATTATTTTCTAAACCCAATTCTTCAATATTTATCTTGTAGTGTAGAAAAATGTATCTTTGGAAATTTTCACATTCATTTGAGTCCTTGTCGATGTTGGCTTAGTAATTCCTTGATTTAGTGTTTCAATGTGGTCAACACACTCACATTAGGTCTTGGACCCTCTTGACTTAATAATAATTTTATATGCCTTACTAAAGTGTTGTGAAGTGTTGTAACACACTTTCACACTTTTCTAGGGTCTTATTAATATATTTCACTTAAATAAGCTCTTTTTATCACTTACCAAGCCTTATTTCAAAGTGTTGTAAAGTGTTGTAATGAAATTTCACACTTTTCTAGGCTTTTAATCAATAATTGGGTATGTGCAGGATCATCATGGAAAAGATAGGCCCTTAAGTGACAAAAAATTCAGAAAAATTAGAGTTAGGAAACTTGACATAAAAATTTGAATAAGTTATCTATATTATTTCAAAAATATGTAAGAATAGAATCTGTAGCAAATTGAATGTAGTTTCAAACTACTACGTTTATTTAAAAAAAAAAATCTATTTGGTGAAAATTTGAAATTTCAATGTAGTAGTACTTAAATTTTAAGGAAAAAATAAGAAGTAGGTTTCTGTCTGACCACCCTAACCACAATAAAATGATAATATTTTTTTATAAGATTTTAGATATAAGTAGAGGACTCATGTCCCCATGTGATGCATTATTTTTTGTAATTTTTTTCCAAGTAAACAATTAATTATGAATTTTTTATTACAACTTTTAAAAAATATAAAAATGTGTATGTCTAACCACCTTAACTTGGTCAAAACTTCATGAAATTCATTTTTTTTTAATCCTATAGTATGTAAAGCATAGAATGTGATGCATGTTTTAGACTAAAAAAATGTGATACCATTTGAAAGCTAGGGATGTTTTTCAATCAGCTTATCAATCAAGACTTTAGTCGTAATTCAAATAGAAAATGAATAATAATTATTTATTAAATTCAAAGTAAAGCATAATTTATATTGGTGGAAAGTTGAGAATCTCCCTTAAAAACCCTTTTTGTTTCATCAATTTTGGGTAAAAAAAAGGTCGTTAGCCACATACCCTACACATACCCACCATATCGCCACTTTTTGGCCCATCATGATCCTACACATACCCAATTTGACCCTTTCTTATGCTTTAATTAGCCCCATTTTACACGTACAGGCCTTAATTAAGTGTATTTTTGAAAATTATCCTGATAAACATCATTTAATACTTCTAATTTCCGAAACCTGTGACTTAAAATGCCTAAGTGGTACACCCATTCACCACTAGGGGTGAATGAGTCCCCTTTGGCACAAAAATCAAAATAATTTCAAATTTTTGGTGGGTTATTATTTTCTAAGACCTAAGGTCAGCCTGTGGTGTGGTATTTTTGGGAATTATTGCATAAAATTTTATGTATAAATATAGGGTTTTTCCTCTCATTTAATCCTCCTCAATTTTCCCAATCATTCAAGCAATTAATCAATCATTCAATTAAGCATTCTAGACATTTCAAGCATTCTCAAGTCTACATCCACTGGAACTTCTACTTGCATGTCTTTAGAGTTCTACTTCAAGAGTTTGGTGAGTTGTAGCATTGGTTTTGTTCATTCATCATTCTCTTTTCATATTTCATTTCATTTTCAAGGGTTTAGTTACCAAACTGGGGTTTGACCAAGGCAAACCACTATTCACTAACCCTAAAAAAAAATTCCCCTTCTTTGCATGTGTTTTGCAGGTCTAGTTTATAGATTTGTTAAATAGCAATGTTGGAAAAGTTTTCAACAAATTTTCAAACTTATGCAAAGATGTCAAAGCCCTAAAAGAAGTTTGGAGAACACCTATAGGTCAAATTCTGTAATTTTGGATCTAGAAACCTATTAGGAGCAGAAGTGTAGACCAGGAGCTACAGATTCCACTTTTGAATTTCTAGACATCTTGAAGTAGACTGATACACCATTAGTGACATATGAGTCCCACTATCATGCCTGGATAGAGAATTTTCTAGTTCTAAGTACCCAATTGTCCAAAACCTATTATGACAGAATCTTCCTAGAACAAGACTAACTCACCCAGCTTGGCATATGAGTCCTAGTTGGATTCAACAATGAATTCTCTAGTATTTTAGAGCTCCTTTCCATCACTTTCCAATTTCTAGGTGCACACTTTTATTTTCATAAGTTTATGCTACAGTTTGTTTGCACTTCTAGGCCATTTAGCATATCACAACATGTTTTCAAACATTTTGCATTAGTAATTAATCTCTTTTATCAATTTTCAACATCTAGGACATTCCCCTTTGACATATTTCAATCTCATTTGCATTGGAATCTCAAGGGATTATTCTTGAGTGAGCTATTAATATTTTTGGTACCTCTCTTCTTTTAGATGAAAAACCCTAGAAGTGTAAGAAATCCCCACAACATCCCAAAAATCTATGGTTCATTTTGGTGAACCCAACTTTAGAACATCATATTTCTGATTATAGGTGCATTTTCATTCTAGGAATAGCTTACATTAGCATTTCATTGCATTTTGCATTATTTAATTTGTATTCTAGGGTTTTCAAATTTGCATTAGTGAAAAGCTCATCTATCTTGCATTTGTGCATTTCATCTCATTAAAAATCACTAAAATTATACATTTTCATATTATAACTACATCTGAAAATATAAAAAGTATAAAAACCAATTCAAAAAATTGAATTTTTTTTTCAAAAAAATCACTACTTGGACTCATTTGCCACCCTAGGCAAATTAGTCCAGTTGCACATTTTGCACTACATTTTCTATCATTTCTAATTCATTCTCTGCACTTCTATTTTTTGTTGTTACCTTTCTATTTGTATTTCTAGATTTTTTTTTTTCATTCAAAATCTTGCATTTAGTTACTTTCATTCATTACAATCATGGATATGTGTTTTAATAAGATTTGGAGGTCATTAAAATCCTTAGTTGATATGTCAAGTTGTGCCTTTGGAACTGATCCTAATGACATTGAACTTACACATGCTCCTTCAACTCCTCATGCATTTCCTCCTCATGATGTTGCCATCATTGGAGAAGATGATGATAACATGAATAAGTTCCTAAATGATTTCCTTGACAACCTTGAAGCTAATGCATCCGTTTATCCATTCATGAAACAACAAGACCTTCCTCCAATACCACCTCTTCAGATGTTTGGTTACTTACATCCTGAAAAAAAAGTTGAACCTACGTTCCCTACAACAGGTGAACCTAGCTCTTCTAGACAAGTAAACATTCAACCATTTTATGATAATAAAGTAACAAACACTCTAATCAACCTTGAAGAAACATATGGAAAAGGCTTCACCATTTTGAGCAAACAAGGATGTGACAAAACAACTAAACATGGAATTCATCAACTCAGAGAAAATTTCAAAAGATGAAAACACAATAGGGTTAGGATATCTAGATCCCTCTCATAACAACAAGCCTCCTAGATAATATCTAAGGCTTCGTGATGATGGCACGGTGATCTTTGATTCCCCTTCCAATCTAAATGTCCTCCTTCCTAGAGAGCAACCCTTGCTTAATAACAATGACAAGGATGAGAGGATCACTTTGGGTCCTCCAATTCGAGAGAAGGGTGAATCTAGCAAATGCAAGAGGCCTTACAAGTTACAAAAACTAAAGTTTCCTCTTTGTCCACCACCTAAAAGGGAAAGGAAACTACAAATACTTTAAACAAAGAACTCGTCCTATTACCACCTATGAATAGGTTGGTGATATATCCTAAAGATGCCAAAGTTCCACATTATGCATATCATCATGTTCTTGGACATAATAGTGATAAGTGTCATACATTGAAAGAAATACTAATTAAGTATCATTTCGATGGCGATAATTTCTATCTAGTGAACCCATAAAACACTCTCCAACTCCTTGTCATGTCATAGTTGTAGAAAATTCCCTTCTCACTATTACATGACCTTTCCCATCACCTACCTCGACTCATTCTTTCCTTGCAACCAATGGGGGAAAGAAGTTGCTAGCCTTGTCCTAGTAATGTATTTTCCAATGTCCCTTAGTTGTGTTATTCACCTTCCGCTTATACAAACTGAGATTGGGAGGTAGATGACTAGCTCGACAGTTGACTCGCATGTTCCTTACTAGTCTTTTGCATTTATTTTTCTTATTTTTCTTTTGTGTGTTTGAATGTGTGTAATGTGATCCCCTATGATGTTATTTTTGATGTTCTCTCTCTTTGTACCTTCATTCTTCTCTATGTCATACATCACTTTCACCTTTTTGTCTTTTTCTTTTTTGCTTATGTTTTCCTTTTGGGGATGATGCAAGGAATCGAGAAATTCATGTCTCTTTCATGTTGACCTAAAAGGATTTTCTTTTGTCTTTTTCTTGTGTTTTCCTTTTGGGGATGATGCAAGGCATTGAGACATTCATGTATCCTTCATATTGACCCAAAAGATTTTTCTTTTTTCTTTCACCTTGTTTTTTTCATTTGTCTTGTGTTTTCCTTTTGGGGATGACGATAAGCGTCAAGACACCCTATGTCTTTTCCAAGTTGACCCACAAGATTTTTCTTTGTTAACACTCTCTTTGTGTCATTCTTCTAGTTCTATGTATTTGGGGGATGATGACAATTTCGAGCTCTCTAACAACATTGCAAAAAGAACATACTAACCCCAAATTGATAAATCCCTTATGTGTTTGGTGTTTGCATTTTGGGGCAACCCCTTCCTTTTCTTTCTCCTTTCCTTCACATGATGTACCCTTACTCGAAAAACATATGAATTAGCATAGGGCTTTCCAAGTTGGTTCTCATGTCTTTCTTTCTTGTTTACATTTTTCATTTGCTACTTTAAAGTAATTGCTCACAATATGGTGTGTAGAAATTCCTTTAAAGTGGGGACATACATTGGCAGTATTCTTTTGCTCTTTTTTTTTTTTTCCTTTTCTTGGTTCTTAGTGTAGCCTTCTTACTTCATACAATGCATTTTGTCACTTTGTGAATGAAATTGGGTGTTCAGTTTCCTTCATGATCATGATCTACCTTAGCATATTGCATTCCTCTTAGTGGCTTGATGCAACACACTGCATCCCCTAAGTTGAGGAATTTTCTATTCTTTGATTGGTCCTCTCGTGGAGACATTAGACACAATGTTCCCTAAGTTAAAGACCTCGCATGAACTAAGAAAGAATCCTTTGGAAATCATTTGCATGTTGAATTTTGCATTTGTTATATGGCCACCTTTAATAACATAGCTTGCATGCCTATAAAGCCATCGTGTTTTTTCATGAGCTCCAAGCATACAAAGTTTTTCTTACCTCATGAAGCTCGAAAAGACCATTTTTCTTTTATGGTGCCTTATTAAAGTTATTAGGAGGTATAACTTTGGTATGGTTGAGTGGGAAGCCCATTCTGAGGCATGAATTTCCCCATATACACTTGTGTGTGTATAAGTGCATACCATCCATGAGTTTACGTTTCTAACCTTCTAAGACTTCTTACTCGATGAACAATCATGAGTTCCATCGCCTCAGAGTAAGTATGCATTTTTCAGACAAATAGCCTAGATCTAATCCACAATGGGATGGAAAAATGATTAAAGCTTGATCTAATTCTCTCTTTCCTTTTCTCCCTTTCACTCTTGACATCATTTTCATGTGTGTTTCTTTGTGCTAATTTTTGGTTTTCCAATAGGATCTCGATCCTGGGGGCTTGATCACCCCTCTTGATTATTGTTGTATTATCTTGCCATCATGGGTGCACTTGGATCCCTCTTGATGTGCATGTTTAGCTACTTTAGTGTGAGTTTGAAGCAGGTTCATCCTCTCACTAAAGTGGGGGCTAAATGTAGCGTAAAAAATGTATCTTTGAACATTTTCATGCTCATTTGAGTCCTTGTTGATGTTCGCTTAGTATTTTCTTGATTTTGTGTTGTAATGTGGTCAACACATTCACATTAGGTCTTGGACTCTCTTGAATTAATAAGAATTTTATGATGCCTTGTAAAAGTGTTGTGAAGTTTTGTAACACACTTTCACACTTTTCTAGGGTCTTATTAATATATTTCACTTAAATAACCTCCTTTTATCACTTATGAAGCCTTATTTCAAAGTGTTGTAAAGTGTTGTAACAAAATTTTACACTTTTCTAGGCTTGTTATCAATAATTTGACCCTTTCTTATGCTTTAATTGGCCTCATTTTACACTTACAGGCCTTAAGTGTATTTTTGAAAATAATCCTGATAAAAATCAATTAATACATCTAATTTCTGAAACCCACTTAAAATGCCTAAATGGGACCCATTCACCACTAGGAGCGAATGAGTCCCCTTTGGCACAAAATCAAAATAATTTCAAATTTCTAGTGAGTTATTATTTTCTAAGACCTGAGGTCAGCTTGTGATATGGTATTTTTAGGAATTATTGCATAATTGTGTATAAATATAGGGTTTTTCCTCTCATTTCATCCTCCTCAATTTTCCTAGTTATTCAAGAAATTAATTAGTCATTCACTTAAGCATTCTAGGCATTTCAAGCATTCTCAAGTCTACATCCATTGAAGATTCTACTTGCATGTCTTCAAAATTATACTTCAAGGGTTTGGTGAGTTGTAGCATTGGTTTTGTTCATCCATCATTCTCTTTTCATATTTCATTTCATTTTCAAGGGTTTAATTACCAAACCAGGGTTTGACCAAGGCCAACCCCTATTCACTAACCCTCAACAATTTTCCCCCCTCTTTGCATGTGTTTTGCAAGTCTAGTTTTCATATTTGTCAAAGAGAAAGGTTGGAATAATTATCAACAAATTGTAAAAGTTATTCAAAGTTGTCAAAGCCCTAAAAGATGCTTGGAGAACACCTATAGGTCAAATTTTGTAGTTTTAGATCCGGAAACCTGTTAAGAGTAGAAGTGCAGATCAGGAGCTACAAATTCCATTTTAAATTTCTAGAAATCCTGAAGTGGACTGATACACCATTAGTGGTGTATGAGTCCCACTACTAGGCCTGAACAAGGATTTTTGTAGTTCCGAGTACCTAGTTGTCCAAAACTTGTTATGGCAGAATCTTCCTGAAATAGGACTAAGTCACCCAACTTGGTGTATGAGTACTAGTTGGCTTCAACAATGAATTCTTTGGATTTTAGAGCTTCTTTCCATCGCTTTCCAATTTCTAGGTGCACACTTTTAATTTCATAACTTTTTGTTACAGTTTGTTTACATTTCTAGGTCATTTTGCATATCACATGTTTTCAAACATTTTTCATTTTCTTAGTTTTGCATTAGTAGTTAATCTCTTTTATCAGTTTTTAGCATCTAGGACATTCCCCTTTGACATATTTCAATCTTATTTGCATTGTAATCTCAAGGGCTTATTCTTGAGTGAGCCATTAATATTTTTGGTACCTCTCTCCTTTTAGATGAAAAACCCTAGAAGTGTAAGAGAGCCCCACAACATCCCAAAAATATTTGGTTCATATACCAACAACCTTTGCGAAGGTTTCCTATTGAGGATCTAGAGTGGATGAGGAAACATGTGACCCCACTTGACTGGTTCATGGGCTTCTATTTTAATTTCATCAGATGTGATAGGTTTATAGGTAAACCTTTTCAACTTCCAATTTTGTAATGGCCAAGACACTTGGCCTGGAAATACATTGACAATTATCAATTATGTATTATGACTACAATACCAAGAAGAAAATGAATTTTTTTCATGAAATCCCTCTCACTATTGGTAAAAGAAAAGTGATGCTTGTAAAGAGAGAGGAACAACATTTATTGACTAGAGACAATTGGCCTATCTTAGCCTTAGGCTTATTTGTGATAAATAGAAGTATAATATGGAAGGGCACCTATATTTTTGACATGAGCCACAATCGTAATGGGAAGAAATACTTAATCCAATTGAGGGAAATGAAGGCACCTATTTTGACTTGGATGCTATACCATTTGTGCAGTCTCCATGGCTCGCTTTCTACCATATCATGGAAAAATTCAACCCAATATTTTTGATGGATAAGTCCTTCAAACAACAACTAAGGAAGAAGGGGTGGTCTGAAATGAAAGTGGCTAACCTCTAGAGATATTGGCAAGAAATCAGGTAAATAGACCCCTTGTGTGGAGCCATCTCTACAAACAAAGAATTTGAATATATTTATGATAGAGAGGTTGGGTCTGATTTAGATCAGGAATCTAATCAGGACTCTGAACAAGAAAATGTCCAAGGTTTTGACTCACCACCCTAGATGGAAAAACTAGAAAGGGGAAGGAAAAAGAAGTATGGCAGAAAAAGGAGCCACGAGTCTACTCTTCTACCAACATTCTGACAAGATTGAGATAGACTAAGTGATCCACAAGGAATTCTTTGGAAGTCCAAGGAACCTAAGGTTCATCAAGGTCAGCTATCAAAGGGTCTAGAGCAACTAGTGTGCCTTTTGTAAAGAGAGGGAGAATCCAAGACTTGGACATACTAGGATCCTTGAACAAGGACTTGGTGAAGAGGTGGATTTCACTCCACAAGCATCTTCAACCCCTATAGTTTAGGTAAGTTTTGCACCTATTATTCTTTCTTCCACTACTTCATTAGTATCTATAAGCCCCCCATCCACAAAGCAAAATCCTCCATCGATCAATTTTGACCTACTCATCCTTGACACACACCCTTTTGTATTTACTAATGAGCATCATATAGAAGCCATGCATGTCAAACATGCATATTCCACCACAATTGCAATTGACATTTTAATCTCTTTATCTGAGGCCTAGGTTTCATTTTTAGAGACACAAATGTTATAGGTTTCATCACCATTTCCTGCTACTAGGCCTATGCCCCTATTTTTAACTATTGCACCCCTTACCCCAATGAGTACTCCACATTCCACACAATATTTGCAAGGAATTCCACCCTTCTCATTGATGCTTTTCCCTTTTCCTCTCCCCAATCCCAAGCATCCAGAAGCACACCCCATGCCACTCTTTATGGCCTCACTACTAGTGTTCCCATTGCTACACAAAGCATCGAGTCCCCACAAAGTTTTTAGATCCAAATTGAATTAACCAGAAAGGCTTGGAGGGAGAGGAAATAGAAGCAATCGGAAAAGGTTGTTGTGGCTCCAACGACCTTGAGGTTGGAGGCATGTTTTGATGAAGAATGAAGGTCCCTAATGATTTCAGATATGAAGCCACTAGTCTCCAAGCCAGAAGGAGAGATGAAATATGAAGACTATGAGATCTAGACCATGGGTGTGGAACTGGGTGAAGTGCTTCCCCATGATAAAATAGGCCTTTCCAAAGCCATGAAAAAGGTCATATATGTTGATTAAATGAAGATAGAGAAGAAATTGAGGAAGTGGGAGGTAGAGTTGGTAGATATAACATCCATAATTGACAAGCACTAGATGGAGATAAAAGAAAAGGATGTGGAGATTTCCCACCTAAGTCGGGCATAAGATATGCAAGGAGAAGTTTCCATATCACTTCAGGCCACTCAAATTGAAAAGGATCAACTTTTATCCGAGGTGGAAAATATGACATGTGAGGTTGAGATTGAGTGCAAGGTAACAAAATATGTAAAGGACTAAATGTAGAAGGTTGTAGAGGAATGGTAGTAGAAGTAAAAGGAGTTCATCGACATTTTGGGATGATAGGATGATAGATGTACAAAATTACAGGAAATATAAGAGAAATGGTCCAAAGCAGCAAATCAAATTAAGAAGCTAAACAAGCAATTCAAAAAGGAAAGGAATGAGATGTAAGGAAAGCTAACTAATGCCCAATATTTAGCAACAAAGAAGCTTCAATAGGCTTGAATAGAGGTTGATCAATTGAAGGAGGAAATAAAGGTTAAGAAATCTCAATTCCAACAAGAATTGACTATGGAAAGAAGGTATGAACTCTTCATAGTGGTACAAACATTTCTCTTTTCCCATTGGGAAATAATCAAGGTTGCGATGATGACCCTGAAGCTAGCTCTAAGATTTATAGTTGACACACAGGAGTTAAATGCAAAGGTTGGCCTAGCAGTCGACCAAATCCTGAATACAGTCACCCTCAATCTATTGAGCTAGGTAATTTAATAACCAAGTTGTATAAGGTGACTGAGAAGGCTCTAGAAAACGTTAGGATTTTAGACTGATTCTAACAACTTCCAAGAAGGTAAATGATTTCATCATGTGCAACTAGGTCAGCCAGAGGAGCAAGAACTGTTAGTTGGCACTAACCAAGAAGGCCAGAAAAATGAGAGGATTTTAGAGCTTCGATTCAATAGGGTTTTCCTTCTCCATTTTTACCTAATGAAGCAATACTCACTGAGGAACAAACCAAACAGGCTTTAGAGCTCAAGTAGCAAGACTAGTCAAAACTCCAAAAATTGAGCTTGCCACCTACTAAATGCTTTTCTCTCTAATGTGAACCCTCCACATGAAAAAGGTAAAGAAGGAAATAAGCTCTTCTTCTGCTGACTAAGAAAGTATTCTTCATTAGTACTCTCCATCTGCCTTACATATTCCAATGCAAAAACCCTTTATTTCACATGAATTGGAAGTTTGTATGGCTTTACTCCTAATCCATTAAATCTTAGCACAGTATATTCTTCCATTAAGTATCAATCAACCAATTTTATTTCTTTTCCTAGTTGAATCTAATTTCTACAAGACATAGGAAACCTAGGCATTAGAGTATTTGTAATTGCTTGATACAATAGAGCCAAAAAGTAGTCTACAAAATGATTGTAGTTCCTTTAAGAATCATGCATCCTTATCTTAGTTTTTCAATCATATACTTGAGACATTTTTTTCCTCAGGATTCGTATGGGCTGAATTTGAAGCTTGTTGGTCTGAAACATCCCACTAAATTTGAATAGAAAAAAGTAGCACAAATAGGTTGTGAACCTAAATGTCTTCGTGGAACCTCCTTTAATCATTAAAAAATGTTTATGCATGGACTCAACAATATGCTCAAGATAGTTATATTTGACATGTTTTTCAACATAATGGATATTCCATACCATTTCAAGGAGGCTTGCACCCACTTCTAGATTGCTATCAAGTTTGAGGAAAATACTAGCATGGAAATAGTATCCTAAACCCATGGTCTAAAAATTTCAAAATCATAAGGATGCTTATGATTACCTTTCAATTTTTTCTTTCTTTGGTATCTTGAACTATTTTATTTAGGAAAGAATATTTTTCCCTTACATCCACTGCTTGATAATCACTAGCAAGCTTTTCTAGGTCAATGTGGACATTTCCAAATTCTTATGTTCTAAACCCCAACACTTTTCCAAATTATTCTGCATTAATGGATAACATTTCTTCTTTTCTATCTATATTAGCAATTACTCTTTTGTTATCATCATAATTGTGGGCATAGATCATGATAAATTCTAGGCAAGGGAAAAACTCATGTAACATCATGCACCCTAATCCAAGTACCCATGATGCATTGAAATTGGTAAGTTGCATTTCCTTTGCATCCTTATTGCCACATGAAAATCTAAGTTTTGAGGTAATCCTACCATAGATATCAGGATCATAAATATCATGTTATTTATCAGTAAAACCTAAGTTTCTAAGCAATCCAACATAATATATTTTTCTACCCAATTTTTCTTTTCCTTTCCCAACAACTAGTGTTCTTGTGGTGGTGGAAATGCTTATACAATGTGAAAGCCCTCTTAATTCCTCCTTAATTTTCCTCAAGTCTCTCAAGTTCTCAACCCTAAACCAAAAGTTTGACAAAATAAGAATTCAAGAAATGATGAAACATAAGAATTTTTTCTTTCACTTTCCCATATTTTGATTCATGAAAATATTAATACTGACAGGTATGGACTAGCTTTGTAAATTTGTTGGAACCCAAAATTTTCCACTACAATGAGCAATCTAAAATCTCCATGTGTGCTAACTCTCTCACTTAAAAATAAAATCACTTAGCAATAGAAATTTCACACTTTTTTTAATATTAAAGTGAATGAAACGTCAATGTGTTGCCTCTAGACTACACAATTAGTACATTACAATTTTGTAATGACACTTAGAAATAAATTCTCAAAAAAAATCTCAACTGTTGATCTTTGTAAACCTAACGATTATAGGATGATTCTAGAGGTTTGAGTTCGCAAGCCTAGTGCTATGTGCATTTCATTCTAGAATGCAACTACAACCATCCATCAAATGTTTATCGAACAATTGCGCAATTTATGATATCAAAAATAAACATGTGTTTTAAATTTGTATTAAACTTTAGTGGTGCTAGGATTCACAATCATAATGGAGTCATCGAGATGAGTCCACATGTCCATTATGTGGTTCTGTAAGTCAGATATAGATCTACTTAAGCATCTTGTAAACTCAAGGAATTCCTTTAAAAGCAAGAAATTGATTGACATCAAGGCCAAGAGGCCAATAACTTAATGTTGCAAAGGACTTAATAAAATGAATAACGATACCAGGAATCGGGGGAGTAGGTCAACGACAAATTAGAAATCAATAACATTTGGGAAAACCCTAGCAAGAGTGACAACTTTTAGTGTTCCTTATGCTTTTTGTCAATTTGATGATAACTTTATTTTTTTATTTGTATTGCTTTATGTTTTAAATATGCATGAAAATATTTCATAAATAGATAATACATAATATCTTAAAGGAAAAAAATCCAATTTTTCTAATTTTATTAAATATTTCATTCCATTTACATTAATTGTATAATTACTTGTATAATTTGAATAGACACTAAAAACACAAAGTAATTCTTTACTGTAAATGAATACCAAAGAATAAGACAACCATTTATTTTATTACAAATGAATTACAATGTTACATTATTAAATGGATTTTTAAAGATGAGTAGAGCATGCAAGTTATTGCTTTGTATAAATGGTACATGTCACTTTTGACTTTACATTAGAAACTTGATTGCAAGTTGCTACTAGTGACAATGGAAGAGCATTTCTTATACCATATTCTCAAATCATGAGGCTTGTTGACCATGGTTTGGATCTTGGGATCTTGAATATGCTTCTACATTTATAATATGCTTAATTTGATTCACCAAAACAACCCAAAATGATACAATTGATTCCAAGTTGGTAGTGGCAGCTATAGGATCCAAACCATATTGCCAGACAAATAAATTTGAGAATCCATAGGGCTTGCCTACCATGCTGTTTATCAACTAGAATCATGCAAAAGATAAGGGGTAGTAAATTTTCTACTACCATCTTCATTCAACATCCATGCATCGGGATAGCACACAATGAGTCTAAAAGTCTACAAATCCTCTTTGAGGGCCTCTGTCAAAATGGAGTATGAGAAGTCATTGGATTTGAATGAAAAAAAGATTAAAATACTTATGTGGGAATAATCTCTATGAAAGCACTTATCTCCATTAGAGCTCCTCATCCTGGTTCAAAAATTGTCTGAGAAGTCAAATGAACTAGACCAACTTCTTCCCGATTCCAGCCATTCTAAACTTGCAGGAAATTGGATTTTTACTCTATAACTATATAATTGGAGGCAAGAGAATTTTAGAGTATCCCCAATAATACCACATCGTCTTCTAAGCTTCTTCCTTATTAACCTTGCAAAATGAAAACCTTTATGAGAATTCAAAACATTGCACTCAATAGTAAAGCCTTTAGCCTTCTATGAATGATTTTAGTTGTGCTCACTATCCCTATTTATGGGCCACCAGCTTGATCCCTATTTACTCATGAGTTGTGTGAGGTATAATCACACAAACTAAGTAACCAACTTAATCATGTAACTTAAGTCTTACATTTACAATGTTTATTTTGATTGACGTTTGGCTACATGCACATTGTACCTCAAGCTTCTTTTTTTTCAAAATCACCACTCAAATGATATGAAATCATTACAAATATTATTTCAATTGATCACTGGATTAAGGACATCATCATCTACAACATACGTCATGTAGTTTTCACTATCAAGTTATCCAATCACTCACTTCAGATGTACATATGACATTAATCTATGGTATCGCAACCACACTTTGTTCAATTAAAGAAAATTCAACAGATATGAGGAAATTGATAAAAAGACAGAAATCGATAAAAAGAAAGCATGTGCCACATGCCACACTTTCTACCATTTTCAGTATCAAGTTATCAAATCAAACATTTTTCTCACTTGGGATTAGAAGAGGAGCATAATTTTGAATCTTTTAAAGATTTCCCAAGTACATATGACATTAATTCATAGTACCGCAACCACATTTTCTTCAATGAAAGACTATCTGGTGGATATGTAGAAATCAATAAAAAGATTGAGAATTAAATGAAAGGTAGAGTCCTTTGAGGCATTAAATGGCTTTTTGTAGCTTAATCATTATTAATTTCTACTAATAAGTCAATAAATTTCACTTGCTTATGATCAAAACTATATGTTGAACTTGAATCATACAAAAATATAAATATCTTTCCATACTTGAAGACACATTTTTATATTGAACAAAGTAGAAAGGATCCACAAGAATGAATCTACGAAAATTATTTTAACTTAAGTAGCCATGAAGTACATAGCCAACTTGGCCAACAATCCACTAATTTTGACAAAAAATATAGTCATAAAAAAAGCATTACAAGAGTTGTAGCCTATACAATAAAATATAGACACAATTCATTATTAAAAAATTATGTAACAATAACAGAGGCCCTCAACCGAATGTTTGAGAAAAAGGTGAATCCAATTGAACAAAGCAACAATAGAGAAGAAAAGGGAATCACCCAAATCCTTCTTCCAAAACTCTAGACTCTGCAATGATTCATTAGTCATATCATACACCATACCACACCTCATATTAACCAAGAAAAGAGCTTGCACTATAGAAGCAACTAGTTCAATTTTGGGGAAGATTCCACCAACAGGTTTTAACCCAATTTTAAAATTGTAAAGCTCAAGTGCCAACTCCAATGAAGAAAGAGAGTAAATAAAAGGCTACAAATAATGTATTTCCAACGTCTTCACCAACTATTTACCAAACAAAATGTCCATGCAATTAGACAAGTACACAAAAGCTACCTCAGAAAATAGAGCATGAGGGTTGTTTTGAAGCCATTCCCTACCCATAATTATTCTTATAGCCTCCTCAACCTACATGCAAGGAATAGTAAAAACCATACCCAAATTTTGTCTATCATATGAATCGTTGCTTCTTTTCTCCCAAAAACATTTGGGTAGCATAACACACCATGAAGACTCCATAATATCACAAAGAAAGAAAATCCAAATATATTATAAATTATATGAAGAACATCAAGTTGGTGAAGTATATATAGAACGAAGACATCAAATACTCAACACTTGAATATTTAATTCACCACTTGATGTGACTATATTATTTCAAAAAAACCGAGTCATGACTTTAAGTGACTTACTAAATAATAAAACATCAAACCATTGATATTATAAAATCTAATGGTTCTGACATTATTTTGGAGGTTTAAATTCACAAGTCTATTATTTTAGACATTTTCTTCTAGAATATAACTACAGTCGTCCATCAAAAATTCATCTAGGACCATTGATTTTTCGTGAGCAAATATTTATCACCAAACTTAGGAGATATTAAATTCTTTGATACTCCATGGAATCGATAATCACCTAGGTCAAGGGGTCAGTCACCACAATGACTCCAAATGCTTAAGTCATAACTTAAGTGACCTTCAACAACCGATAGCTATTCAATGATAAAATATTATTTTGGGTGTCATGACTTTGAGTGATTTAGTAAGTAATAAAATGTCAACCATTGATATTTGAATATATAAGGGTTCTAGTGTTATTCTGGAGGTTTGAATTTGCAAGTCTAGTGCTTTAGACATTTGCTTCTAGAATGCAACTACAACCATCCATCAAAACTTTATCAAACTGTAATCGGTTATATTAATTTACACTGACATTTGGCTTCATACATAATAAATATGTTGACACTTGTCCCCATTCCTGACAATTTATGAAGGAATTTGGATGTGTGGAATTTTTTTTCCCAAAATAGAGCAATATGTAGCATTTGATATTTTTTCCAACCATGCTATGATTTTTTATTGGCATATGCCAATTTATTTTACCAATAATTTTTTTTATTGGTTTGAAATTATGTTTAGTTCGCCAATGAATTTTTTATTGGTTTGAAAATAGGTTTAATTCACCAATGAAAATACTTTTTGGTTTGAAAATAGGTTTTAATCGCCAACAAAAATATTTTTTGTTTTGAAAACTGGTTTAATTCACCCACAAAAATATTTAATTGGTTTGAAAACATGTTTCATTCGCCAATGAAACTATTTTATTGGTTTGAAAATAGGTTTTAATCGCCAATGAAAATATTTTATTGGTTTTCAAAAATTGCAATTCGCCAAGATTTTCCACAGACTTCTAGCGATTACAAAAGATTCACTAATTGAGATTATTTTTTTTCTTGAAAAATGAAAAAGTGACCAATTAAATTAATTTTTTTGAGAAGTATACAAGATTCACCAAGATTTTACAACTTCACTAAGGGGGGTTTCTTAAAGTTATCCCTGAGCAACATGCATATCAAATTAGGAACATCATAATAATATATACATACATACATACATAAATACATACATCTGCATCCATAATCATAAACATGCAATAATAACACCATATATACTGGCCACATAATAATTGCTCATCTCATATATATATCAAAAAATATTTGTCATGATGCATTGAATGTGTGATATACATGAGGCTATCAATAGCTGATGAATGTATTTTTTATCAAGCTTACATTAAAAAAAAATACAACCCTTTCTTATTCTTCTCCTTTTAAAAAACATATATAACTATAAAAGAGAGAAGGAAAATACATGAGATCCTACCTCCCAATTCTATATCTTTCCAACATTTATAAACTTTTTTTTAACTGAGCTCTTAAAAAATCTTCATCAAAAAAATAAAAATGATATAAACCCTTTTCAAATTCAAGGATAAGGTATAAAATGCAATTGTGCATCACTACTTCCCATATAATGGGATGGATCAACATAGCATCCCATAACCCAAATCACTTATAATATTTACAAGTTTTGAAGGAACCTTATACAAACCTTATGAACCTATATTAGTTCACCTTCCCAATACGAAGAGAAGTCAATTACAATCATCTTCACAACATAATATAGGAAAGCAATGGAAGAGATGATAAGAAGGAATGATGAGATGGAGCAGTTGCTCAAAAGAGCACTCAATTGGCACTTGAAAATGAAGAAGAAAATTGTATAGCTTATTCAAAGGCTAATGCAAAAGAAAAGACAAATGAAAACATTAGAACCAAATGTGAAGACAAAATAACCTTTGGTGGAAAAAGCTAATGAACAATCCAAGGAAGATGAAGAAATCATTGCTACATTGCAAAGGAAAAAGGCTAAGGAAAACAACTATCACTTACTTGTTGTGATCCTTGTTGTGATAGAAATTTTGAGGTGGAACAAACCCAAGTTCAAAATGAAAGAAGAAGGAAAAGGTGTTGAGACAGAGATTGGGATACATCAAAGAATGAAGGATTAGGTTCTAGGTGACAGGACAATTAGAAGGCTAGTTTTCTTTGACAAGTTGAAACCAAAAGTGAAAATAAAGACCAATTGGATTTGTTTCAAAGAGGACAAGAGGTAGAGCATAGAGGACATCAAGGAGGAGCATTCAAAGGATGAAGACCTGTTATTACCCTCAATCTAAGAGGGCTTGGATTTTCTTGTAGCCAAGAGTTTGGTGCAGGAGCACCTTATGGATTTCATGCCTTGATGAGGTCATTTTGTTCCACCTCAAAATTGATATCACAACAAGGATCAAAACAAGGAAGTGATAGTTGTTTTCCTTAGCCTTTTTCCTTTGCAATGTAGCAATGATTTCTTCA